>VZTV01036265.1:0-28474 GCA_013400875.1 Anhinga rufa
AGAAGGCCTCATCTACTTCTTCTGGATCATGCTGTCTCTAGCAGACACCCATCACAATGTTGCCCATGTTGGTGTGCCTGCTAATCCTGTCCCATAAGATCTCAGCTGGTTCATCACCCACACCCAGGCAGAGGTCAGTATATCCCCACTGCTCTCTCACATGAAGGGCAACTCCCCCTCCTCACCATGACAGTCTGTCTTTCCTTCAGGGCCTGTGTCCTTCCAAGGCAGCACTCCAGTCATGTAAGCTATCCCATCACATCTCTGCCACCCCAGTGAGGCTGCAGTCCTGTAACTGCACACGCACCTCCAGTTCCTCCTGTTTGTTCACTATGCTTGCACATCTTAGTGTACAGGTACTTCAGAGAGCCCTAGAGTCACACTGTTTTCCCAGAAAAAGTGTGAGAGCCTGCTCCACCATTCTGTTCTCTCAGCACTTCCCTACCTGTGTCCATATGCTTGAGGTGGGCCCCCTTTAGCCCTGTTCCACTAGAATACAAGGTCCATCCTGTCCACCCCACCCTGCACCCTTACTTGTGCCTGTCCTTCACTTCCCAATCCCACTGGTGCTATATCTTTGCTATTGTATGACTTCAGTTCTCCTTAGACAGAGATGGAAGGAACTTTTCCCCAAAAACATTATTCCCCCATCACTGACCACGTCATTCTTCACTCATTTTCCTTCAGCACTTCCCCTCATGTTATACATTGAGATGAAGCTGTGGGGCCTTGTGTTTAGAGCTCTTCTCTTGCTTGCATCTCCAACCATCTCTTTCTAGCATCCCTCCTTTCTGTCTTGGTCATGTGTCAGACTTGCTGCCCAGCTCCTGCCTTTATCTCCACAAGCATCTGTTTCTGGTTTCTTTCCCAGTGCTCTTTAGACTCCAGGACAACCTTCCAAGTTGGCCATTCTCTGCAAATTCAAATGCCTCCTTAAAACACACTTCTGCAAGGCTTTTCTGCAATAAGCCTTCCTACCATCCTAACACTAACCTTCTGCCATGAGTCCTTATCCACATCCTTATCACAGGTCAATACCAAAACACCAGCTTTTGAGATATTAAAGATATGCCATTTCCTTACCAGGCAATGCAGACTTCATTTAAAGCTCTCCTTTGCCCCTGATCTCACTCACATTTGTTTTATAACTGCTTATCCCCCTTTAACAACAGTGAAGTTATTTCTGGTTTGCACTGTTGTGACTTGTGATCAAAACCAGGCCTATTGCCTATCTCTAGATATAAAAACAACAGCCCATTAAAACATTGCACAATACCTTATTCTTAAATATCTACCATGAAAGCATGCAATTCACTTACAAATTATGAAAGCTAGTCTATGGCAGCATCGTAAAGGACTAAGCGGGTCAATTAGATCGGTCCTTATAACCCCAAGAGTGATTACCAACAGCCATCAGCACACTGTAGCTGCTTGTTGAGCAAGTGAGTCAGACAGCAATAAGGACTTTTAAGCAGCCAGCAAAAGCACTCATATTCTTCTACAGGAGAAGTTTATTATGGAGCTCAGCATCTGTGTCTTGCAGCTGCCAAGTGTCCTCCATGTGTTGTTACAGCTGCTGATTCTGCTGTTAAGGAAGGGGGAGCAGAAGGATGAAAAGAGGCAGCGTCAGGAATGTTCAGTTGCTGTAAAACACTGCCAAGCAGATATTCACGTTATCTGCGTGCACAAACTAAGCCATCTAAACATGTGAGCTCACGGCTCTTTGCCGGCTGCTCTCACACTACAGAGAAATCATGTGACAAAGCCACTAGACACTTTTCAAACTACTCCAAATACAGGATCTGCTGAAACCCTGAAGTAGCATACCCAGCTATATCAGTTTTGTGACGTGACACACTCTGACTTGTGAGGACAGACAAGAAAAGAAGCAGGAGGCTTTGGGGATTGCCAAACCAAGGGAAAGCAAACTTACCACTTCACAGGCAAGACAGTGAGTTGCTCCTCAGAGTCAGCCAGCCACCGTATTTTTAGGTAGTGTCACACCACAATTCCACTTAATTCTACAAAAATAATTCTGAAGTATGCCGTGATACAGGAGCTCAACCACTACCTGGTGCACTAAGGGCACAGCTAAATCCCTAGAGGCCAAAACTAAGTCCTTTATGTCTCAGTGGCTGAGGGCTTATGTCATTACTTCCCCCCAGAGAAATCACATTGCCCTCCAGCAGTGAATGATCAACTAATCACTGCTAATTTTGGAATGCAAAAGACCACCAAAATGACCTTGAGGCACGATATTGTGCTAGTCCTGCAGCAGCCGCACTTTCATTACCAAACCAAAAATGCATCCCAGAGGGTTTGGACATAGTTTTCTTCAGTTTGACTGTGCCAAACTTGTATTGATCCATGGTACCATCAAACGTAGATAGGATCATAGGATGATTCAAGCTGGGGGGGACCTCAGGAGGGCAACTAGTCCAACCTCTTGCTCACACTTAACTGTTCTTAAATATAGGACTTTTTCCTGTGTTGCCATTGATCTCACCCAGCTCACAGTAAGCTGCTCACCAGGCATTTTTTGTCCCACTGGGAGGTGAAAAGCAATAGCATTTATTTATATGTGGACCAGGCTTTCTCACTGGGACCAGGACACATTGAGCACAGCTTTGTTACAGAGTGCTGATGAGACATCCCTGCTTCCCTGTTGCCGTCCAAAGCCAAGCTGAATCCATTTAACTTAAAGACACCTTGTGAGCTATGACCTAGAAAACCCAAAGAAAGGTTAAAAACAAAGAACACAGGCCATGCTGTAGCCTGGCCTTAAAGGCAGCTGAAAAGCAAAGAGCACCCTTGGAGGAATGTCTGTAGAAATACAGTGAACAAAAGTGAGGGCTAGCAATTTTCTTAGCCTCATTGCCAGGCTCTGGACCATCTCTTTTTGTTAAAAGTGTACATTGCCCCAGTTTTTGAAAGAACATGAGGGAAAAAGTAGGCCCATGGCCTTAGGTCATGCAGCTGCTCTCCTCTGCCAGGCACCTCTGCCCTCCATCCTTAACCACTCCATTGTCAGATATAGCCAGTACCTCTGGCGATGGGTGCTGACAGACGATGTTTAGGCTGTGTAAGTTGTCTCTATGGGCCCATGCCTGTACATATAGTCTGTACATACCAGGCCCCAGGGAGCTCCTCAGCTGGGCAGCCTGTGCAGCTCTCTCTCAGGTGCTTAGAAATGGAGGTGTCCTCTCCCAGGGCATTATGGCCTGGGTGCTCAGAGCACTTCCTCTTGGGCTGGCTGCCCTTGCTTCTTGCCTCCCTTGAAGGGAGCTCTGGCACCACTGGTCCTCTGCCTCCTGATGGGAGAGACACTGCAGTCAGGACACAGTGGTGGCATACCACTGCACTCCCTTGCCCTTCTACCCACTTTGATCCCTGCCCTTAGTCTTTACAGATGCCATGGAGGAAACATGGGATAAGACTGTCGTTCCTTCTTGAGCAAGATGATGAGGTGCACTGTCCTCTGACTTGTGGAGTCAGACCTGTGGAGCAGACTTGTGGCAGGCGTTGTTTGCATGTGGAGTCCCACCGTCACATGTGAACAGTGAGCTGAAAGCTGTGTCATGCTCCACAGCCAAGCATCCCTTTGGGAGTTCAATTATGTCTAAGCCCAGGAATGCACCCAGTACCGATCTCACCTCCTCTGCCTGTAGCTATTCCCTCTGAGGTGTGTCCCATTGTCCTCTTGGGAACTGTTACTGCCCTTGATTGCCAGGGATTAGCCAATCTGTGAAAAGGACCAAACAGCACACTACTTCTTCTCAGATGACATTAGAGGAACTATTCTGTCCAGGATCAGTTCAGGGAGAAAATCGCTGGGGAAGGACAGACCTCATTCTCACTGGGAGCAGCAGAGGTGGTGACTTGGGTGGTTGCCTGCCCTCTGGGGATGCTGCAGGGAGAGGGCACAGAAGTGCTGAGCTGAGATGTGAGGGTGTGGCACTGTGGACAGTGCCAGGTGGTCAACTGGGACAGCAGCCCTGCTGTGGGCACACAGGAGTGCCCAGTGCTTTGGATGTGCCTTGGGGATCTTGTGGGATCTTGTGTGAGCTGCCTGGGCACTCCCTGCTCCCCTGTCTGTGTGCACCTGAGGAGTGCTCCAAGGGCCAGACAGGGGGGATCCCGTCTCCTATGAGCAACCGTGACACTGCCATGACCAAACAGGATAGACAAGAGCCAGGGAGACTATTCACGTACCATGAGTGAGGAAACCCCAAAGGAAGTGACACTGGGTATCCAGCAATTCCAGCTCTTTCTTCATGGCATTATTAACTCCAAAAAGCAGCACATTTTGGAGAAAGAGAAACAATCTTTAAGAGGAGATATGAAACTGAGGTCAATATAAAGTCCATAACTCTTTTCATAGGAGTGAACAGATTGGTGTATTTGAGTAACTAGATGCTACTTGTCCAGGGGTTACCTAAAACAAAGGAGGAGGCATAAAGGTACTTTAATGACTGTGGGTAAACCTGAGCTGGGGAGGTGTGGTGTGTGTGTGTCTGTGTGTGTGTAGCCTCAAGAAAAGATGAAGGACACCAGCATTAAACCACTTTTTTTTTTACAGTGTTTATGCAAAAAGAAACTTCCAATTTGTCTCTAAAGACTCAAAGTCATGTCCCTATAGCTAGACTTTGAAGCAAAGGAATTTGTATATTGCATCAGGTGGTATTGTATTAGGAAATGTTTTTAACAGTGTTTAGTGATTGAAAGCAAGATACAATAGCTTTATGACAAAGGAGCTTATGATGAAGGTCCTTTGTAATAGCTTTTATATTACTGTAAATCATGATGCTTGTGGTTTACTTTTTATTAATTCAAATGAAGTGCAAATCAAATGACAGCTGACAGCCTATCAACAGGTTAGTTTAAACAGCTAAATATTTTACTTTATATATATTTCAGCTTTTAACAGGATTTTTAATTTTAAATAGTTTTGAGGTTTTTATCCATGTAATATGGCTCGAAGGCTGCAAGATGAGAGCAATATTTAATTCACGCTTGTAAGATATGGGTATTTGGAACCCATTAGAAATTGACTTTTTGTTCTCCCTTTTAATTTTGATTCTTTCATCAGAGGTGCCAAGACTAATGCTGTCATGACAGATGGGGAGAGCTCATAGAGACATTGTACAAAAATTACTGGAGCAATGTGTCATTACCATGTAGTACCTTCAAAATGTCACAACAAAAGTAAAATTCATTGTGGAACAGGGCTCTGCCTTCAGGGACAAGGCCCTGATTCCTCTCCTAGGTGCTGGACAATGTCACACCAGTTTTATTTGCACCACAGAAAACAGCAATATAAGTATGCTACACACTTGCTCAAAATCACACAGCCACCCACTGAGAGAGAGAGAACCTGCTCCCACTTGTCACCTACTTAATTCTGGGTGTCATTTACCTACTTCAGTCATTCCAGATTGTTTCAGCTCTTCTGTATTTTATTTAGTAATATAGTTGAGCACAATAATGCCGGTTATGTCAGCCTCATATTAGTTATTTACTTTAATAACTTGCACACTGTTAGTGGTGGCAATCTACGTTAAGTAGTTAATTCCTGCAAAAGGCAGAGGGTTGTAGGAAAATTTTATAGTGCACAGAAAAGCTCCTGATTAATCCTAGTAGAAGAAATTAGGTACTCTTTAAAAAGTGTGTAGGTCAACAATTTTGGCTAAAGAAGTTAGCCATCACAGCAGAGTCCTGTAATGGCACAGCATAAAAACACATGGAGAGATTATGCAAGCTGTGTTTCAGAGTAAATCATTAGAAGTGACACCATTTTAAAGGACCTACAGTTCCACTCATAAATCAGAAGGTTACATTTCTTGTTCTACCTTCCTGGGTTTTGTCCATGGAATTCTGTAACGGTTTTGCTGTCAAAGGGTATTAAAATGTGTCTCTATGAGAAAGGACTATTTTGTTATGTTTGGCTCTCCAGCTATTCAGAGCTTTGTTAACTGTGAGTAACCCACTAGAAAATTAATTTCGAGCAACTATTAACATGTTTAAAATGAACACCAGAGCCAGATTAAAAACCACTGAGGTTGCTACCAGAATACGGACAGGAGCAGTGCAATGTTATGTGGCACACATTGCCCCTGACCCTAGAGGTTCCTCCCTAGCTCTTGGGAAGTTCAGTCTCCTTGTCTACCTGAGAGAAATCCAGAGCCACTGAAATTGATGGCAGAACTCTCTCTAACTACCAAAAGCTGGGTCAGAAAAAATGCCCATCTTTTTGTTGAAATTATGGGAGGGAATGAAAAAAGTGATACTGAAAGCATTGGTGCTGCTTTTCACAAGGAACTGGACGGAAACTGCAAGCTTGTTTCAAACAGTCCAGTAGCAACCTTCAGATGCAAATAGCTGTCAGTTGCTACTACTGCCAATGCAGAGTTAAACAACTTTGTATCCCATTACTGATCAACTCCTGCTGCCCCAGTCACTGTTAGTGTACTTATTTCTTAAAAAAGACTCAGGTACCCAAGAGATTCGGCCTTGGTAGGTCACAGCCTCCACATCCAGACCTAAAGCCACCACTGTTGGTTAGGTGATGTGCAACATGCAAAAACTTCTTATCTGCCAAAAAGGACATGGGGAAGGGGAGGAAGCAAAAACAGAAGAAAAAGGAGATCACCACGGCAGAAATACAGTCCAAGAACACTTCTTCCATATTTGCAGCTGCTGAAGAAAAAAAAAAGAGAGAATGCCAATGTTGCAATAAAAACTGAAATAGTAAATAAATAGTACAGTCATCAGGTCCTCTGAAAACAAACTAACTGTCTCGAAGAACTAGATACTTTTCTCCACATCAACTGGTGCAAAGGAGCCAAAATTTGTCCCTAAGAGATTTACCATCCAATTTCTTTCCCCCATTGACTTCCATAACGACAATGACAACTCCAGAAGAGCAATAGTGCATCCAGACATTTCAATAATTGTGGAATAAATTCAATGTGAGGCAGTCAGTGGAACGTTGTGTGGAGGCGCTATGAAGATTACACTGTTAAACTGTAAAGGTTCGATCTTTCATGGTGCTGAAGATTTCCTAAAAGCTGCAGTGGTTTTGTTCCTAATGAAAGCACACAGCACTACCAAGAACGAGGCCCCAAGTCCTTCTGGTGTGGTTGGTCACTCAAGGCGAAACAGAAAAAGTATCTGCTCCCTGATTGTTCAGAAACTCTTCATTCTTCATTTTAGACACCAGAGAAGCTGTTTAGTGATAAGTAAGCTCTTGGACTCTGCCTGCTGTTGAAAGGCACACACATACCCTTGCATATCTCTATCATATTATTTGGTCATGGGAGAAAATGACCCCTCTTTGGAAATCTATTCAGCTGTCAAATCAACCCCTTTATCTGGTTTCATACCGTTAGCTGAGAAGACAAGGATCCCCCTATCAACCCAATTTGGTGTTAACTGATTTAGCTTTCATCAGAAATTTTTTCTGAACTTGGAAAAGACCCGAAAGCCAGATCTTTTGGGGGCTTTCCAAATGAGGTCCAAAAAACCTCGCTTGGCAAAACACTTTGTGTAGGGATGTATTCAAATGTGCAGAAATGTCCCCATAAGTGAAATGATACCATGAAGTGAAATGGTGGGTGCAAAATGAGTGGCCTGGGCTATATACATAAGGCAGCAAAATTACAACTGTCTGTTCTGGATTTAAAACCTGCCTTCCAGCCCTAACAGGATTCTTTGGTTAGGGCAATAAAAAGAGCCATTAGCACACTCATATTTATTTATCTGAGCCCTCATAGGAAGAGAGATCTAGGTAAAAGTACAATTTTTTAAACCAAATTTGATTCCTAAATTAATTAAAAATACAATGTAGTGCTGCCTTAAACGTAGTAAGGAATATTTGCAGCTTTAACACTTAGATTCCAGATGCAGGTTTAAATAGCTTCTTCTTCCAGGAGCTGCCCTGGAGAAGCCACTATCACTACTTGTGCAGTAAGGCATTACTAACCATGAGTAAAGGTGCAAGGATCTGGACTTAAGCTAACAGAAGTGATGACGTGTGAAAGGTTTCTGCTTCAGTTTGACATGGCGATACAAGGGATAGGCAGATTTTGGGACAGACCATCTTTATCTGTCTGGCAGTCTAGGGATTTAAGCTGTGTCTGTCACTGGCATTTCTGTGCACTCAGACAGCATCTGTAGGAAACATTCCCAATTATTCTCTTAAAGTGAAGTGGTCAGTGCTGGTTATCCCAAGCAGGACCCCTGGAAGAGCTTAGTTTCTTTTCATTTATAGAGGAGGGACTGGGAGGGGAGCAGAGAAAAGGGGATAAGAGTAAAGTGCAATCCTGATGTAGAAGCTAGTGCAGCCTTGCTGTTCTGATGATCCCTAAAAGGAGTTTGCGCTCGTTAGCCCCTGGACCCTCAAATGGAGTCACCCTGCCCAGGGAGCTAAAAATGGTGTCCTATGAGACACACTATTTAAAGATATTTTCCTGGGTGCACGGCAACCCCTTGCACCTTCTCATGCATACAAAGACAGGCTGCACCCCTATCCCCTCAGGATGCCTCCTACCTCTCAGAGTTAGGCAGACTGCCCCACGTGCTGGGAGCTGGAGGAACGTGGCCCTTCACTTCCGAAAGCCTGGACCAATCCACAGGGAAAGGATTCCCACACATGCTTGCTACAGCAGAGACATCCCAGGCATGCTGGAGCCACCTGGTTGGTCAGCACTCATTTCATCCATGCTGCTAGTGTGAAATCCTGATTTTTCACAATAAGAAAGAAATTTTACAATGCGAGTTTTACATTGGGCTAAGGTTTGAACCTCTCAACCTTGACAGAGTCTCTGTAACATCCAATTTTTATGGGTACCTGAAGAGTCCTTCTAGAATATTAATGTTCTCTGGTTTTTTAGGTGTATATTGCAGGTATCACAAACATATTTTTATTGGTATTTGATGGCTGCTTCATTTGCCAAGTACTCACATCAAATTTATGGAAAGCTGTTTCTAAGCAATATAAATGTGGGAAATCCCTTTTGTTGAGACATGGTATTAATTGTGTTAGTGACTAGACCTCCATGCCCTTATACGAACAGGATATACTGCTTCAGTGTCTACAGTCAGCTCCTAAAAATATACTATCTTCTGATGGATTTCATGCCTCAGAGGAGATGGGATAGCCTGGTTCTTTTATGATCCACTGTCACTCCAGAATCCTTTCTTCCTTCCCTTTCCCCCACGTATTGCCTACACCTTTGCATGTTTAGGAGTAGATGTGTGGAAAGAGTGATATGGGAACTGCCTCACCCCGAGCATCAATGCAACTCACAGCAGTAGCATCAAAGGTGCCAGTACAGGTAAGGATCAAATCAAGGCATTGTTTAGCATTTATGTGAGTATATAGCCAGATTAGGAGCAATGAGCACTTTCAGTAATCTCCATTAGTGACAGCCAGGTCTGTCTCCTGCTATCCACAATCATGCATTATAAAAAGGAGGGTGGCACGCAGCCCCCACATGGACATTCCACCTCCTTATGTAGTCACGACAGGGACTCTGTGGAAAAAACAGACTTAGCCCACCCACATCAGTTGTTCATTCTCCTGCTTTACAGCATGGAGGTGTTTAGTCAGCAGTGAGAGAGATGCAGGGAGGATACAGGTACACCACCAGAGCACCTTGGTGCTAAGCATGATCCTTTCCTTATGGCAATGACTATTCCAGCAAGGATCACCTCCACGCCTTGGAGGTGTGTCCCATGTCTGCTGCAAAAGAGGCACATTGTATCACATCATATCATATTGTATCACTTCTCTTCAGTGTATGTTTATTTGGACTTATATTTGCATGCTTATTACCAGTCTATTCTGATTTTCCTATGTATGTTAATCTGCATGGACACCCTGTGCATGAGAGCCTAGGGTTTTTATTATTACTTCTTTGTCTCTTTGCTTTGCCTATCTCTATGAAAGCAGGGCTACTGGGATCCAGCTGAGCCTCTCTTAGTCTGTCTCTTGTCCTCTCTCACTCATCCTCCCCTTGCCTCTCTTGTTCCACTACAGACCTAGCGCCACAGATTTGTCTACCAAACACCTGGTGGGCTCATCCCAGTCCCACCCCGTAGTCAGGCAGAGAGAGTTTCCCCTGCAGAGAATAAGTGAGAAAAGTAGGTTAATTAAGGTCAATGAGTGCAAATAAATCACCCAGAAAGCTGTCCCCACACTGCTGCACCTAGAATTGTTTACTAATGTTTTCCAAAGATTGTTCCATTAAGTCTTCACTGCCTTGAATTTCGTGCTTGGGAAAAATCTGTCTGAATGAGACCTGACAACATGATAATTCCAAAAATGACAGAGCTGCCACATCCTGGGTCTGAGATAATGCAACGCACCATGCAGTTGACTTGGACATGTACAGCAAGTCTGACATATTCCAGAGCTATGGACACCCTGCCCTGGCACAGGTTACCTCTGTATCACTTGTGCAATGAGTTTGATGCCTCCAGAAATGTTCTTTCCTGTGGGATTTCCAGCAACCTGGTGGTTCATCGCACAAAACTGCTAGGCAATAAATTATGCTTACAAGCACTGCTGTTTTCCTAAAACTTTTAGACCAGGAAGGTCATATCTGATCACCTTTGGAAGAAAAAATGCTGTATTTATCTCCTATATCTCCGCTGGTGAAAAACATCAGAAATTGTCAGGAGTCTCTTGGTAATTCTCTTCTGTTTTACACCATCGGATGCCTGGCCCCCAACAGCACAGTGGGAACAGCACTCATTTCTGCAAAAGATCTGACTGCTGAACACAGAGGTCTGGAGAGCATTGGTCCTAACACTGAAAAAGTAGCTTTCTCTGGACCAGTGCAATGTTGATCCCCCCAGTAAGTAGGCCAATTTGTGCCAAATATGGTGATGATTTTTTCTCTCCTGTGTTGAGTCCACCCACCTGCTATGCACAGGGCACTGGATAGCAGCTGTAATAGAAAGTGTTTAACCTCAGCTAGTGGCAACCAGAGACAGACTCCTTTTCTTATTTCCAGTCATCTTAATACTGAACAGGCAATTGTTTCCTTGAGACCACTTCTGTGAACTAAATTACATGGACTACCTCCAAAGAGCAATTGCAACTCAGTAAGCTGCGTGTAAGCTGGGTTACCTCTGTCTCCGACCCACAAACTGCTCCCACTAACCTTGCAGAGGTGTTGACAGACTCCAAAAATAGCCGTGTCCAGTGTTTTCTTACTAGAAGTCAGGTCTGGGTCATATCAGTGGGGGAGGTGAAATAAAAATGACAAGGGGATTCATCCAGAGGGATCTCATCCCTCTCTACGCAGTCCCCAAAGGTGGTACTGAACCATGCCCAGCATACGGCCCCTCACAAGCACGTGAGTGATCCCTTTTAAAGCTGGAACTAGGGGTGCCTGATACCTTTTGTGCTTCCTGCCTCTCCAATATTCCTCCTCACATTCCTTTGCTGCTAAATGAATGGCACGACTTTCTTAATATTTTCTTTTTCCCAACTCTTTCTTACAGTTTTCGTTTCATTTTAATGCAAGGGCACCAATCCTAGTTTATGTCATAATAGATGGACAACAATAGTGCAATTTAACTAAAATAACATGCTAAACAGTGCTACATGTTGACGGAGTCATGATGGATAAAATTTGGAGTGTTTTGGTAGTTTATATCTTCAAAGAAGAGCTGGCAAGTATACAAAGTGACAAATGTATTTAAGAATCTATGCCATTCAAATGATACTACCACATGTCTGTTTGGGATTTTTCCCGTCTAAGTGTGGGAATATGGGCACAGATTCACTTTCATACTGTGTTCTCCTAACATAAAGTGTCAGCATCTCAGAGGGTGTGTCAGTGGCACCCGATGTCACCAGATACACATTGCAAAGGAGACAGCCGAAATAAGTGTACATTATGTGTGCCAGGCAGTCTTTATTTATTTATTTCATGTAGAAAGGAGGGGATCGTGCTCAAAACATTCTCACTGGAAATTTGTAAAGGCATGAGAAAGAGAAAAATGTATCATTTCCATTTCAAGGCATTGCAAGTCCCTATCCTAACTGAAGTTGTCAGCAACTACGATACAAAGAGACCAGATCCTGATGTGAGCGACAATGATGTAAAAAACCACTAATTCACATCATTTTGACTGAATTATTCTGCATTAACACCAGTTTCACTAAGATGGAAGCTGGCTCAGGGCCTTTACATAATCTATACATTTTGTGCCTTTTTCTCCTTCTATTTGTTGCAATAAGCCACCTCCTTTGTTGATTATTTTTTATTTGTGGAATGTATTCATATTCTCAGAGTCCATCTGCTAAAAGTATCCTATTTAAAAGAAGATGGCATCATTAGCTACCCTCTCTTGCTATAAAGAAAGGAGCAGTTCCCATATTTTTACCCAGTTCAGTGGCTCAGTGGATGCACTAATCTTGCTGAACACTTCAGTTTAGATGGTATATCAATGAGGCATTCAAACAGAGCAGTTTATACACAAAAATTCTGTCTGCTTTGTAAAAGATTATCCTTTTATAAACACTCTGCGGAAAACATAAAAGCAAATAGGGGACAGCACATAGGACAGGAAAGATGTTAGCAGGGAGATTAATACTGAATGGGTCGAAATGAATGGTGCTTACCAAAACGAGGTCCAGATACTTTGGCTGCAGTGAAACATAAATAATGGGAATGACACATCATTTATTCGGGATAATGAGTTGATCCGAAGTAGGGGCCTAGAACAAGAGATTAAAGATTAAATATCCATCTCCTGATGAATATCAGTAGCAAACTTTAACCTTTTCCTTCCAAAAGCACAATTTCTTTGAACAATCATGTCAGCACAACACAGTGAAGAAATGAGCTAATGCAAACTTAAATCATGTTCTTATCTTATCCTGTAAGAAAACACTGCTTCATATTTTAAGTCAGAGAATTGTATTTTTATTTCCAGGCTTGTAACTTTTGGACTAATTATATGAGAACACAAAGATTTTGCTTGATGTTTTGTATTAGAAAAATCTGGCTTTAGCATTTATTGCTTACATTTTAGTTCTCTGCAATAATTGAAGAAAGAACATACCCATCCTGAACATTCACTTGGGTGGAGAGATAATGACAAAAAGCAGCCTGCTGGAAAAGCACAGCATACCACATGCCGTATTAGAATCTTGAATGCAAGGAGGACTTGGAAGATGTCACAAGCTTTGGATCAGGACAGGCTGGAAGTGTAGTGAAGGGGGGAAAGGCACAGACAACTGGGGACAGCAGGCTGACTGTACTGCAGTGCTGGCAACCTGTCCAAGCTGGTCAATTAGTGGTCCTTCTAGCTCAAGATGCTGTACTGCAACTGAGGCAGAAGACATAGGACAAGTGGGAATCTGGATAGCTGTGGCTTGCCCAGAACTTGGAACAGAGCAGCTGCTGAATACACACAGCCAGCCAAGCCCCGCATTGTGGTTTTGTTGCTGATGGCTGCCTCCTGAAAGAGGGATAAAACTGGGGACGGGGGGAGGAGGGAGGAGGGGGTGAGACTTTCAAATGACATTTAGAAAACAGCCAGGCTAGGAGGCAAGGGTGAGTTCAGCATGCTTTCACCTGCTCTGCGGAGAGGGGTTCACAAGTGAAAGGAGTTTGTGGTTTTGTTCTACTCTCTAGGGAATGTGCTGTCCCGGTGCCAAACCAGCATGCATGTACAGTTGGCAGTTTCTCCGCAGAAGAAGCCTAGGACTAGGAGCTGTGGAAAAGTATCCATTTTTACTTGGTAAATATTTGCATGCAAAACCAGATATTCCCATAGGTTTTTGTGAGGCTCTGTGAATTTGTTAAAAGGAAGGATTTTTGGTTTGTACTGGGGGAGTGTGCATGCATGGATGCACAGTTCCAGTAAGGACATGGTCCTTGGGGGTCAGCTCACTGAAAAGGTATCTTGAAGGACACTGAATACCTTTCAGAGGGCAGGCCCCACGTTTTGCAAAATTCACACATTGGCAACAGAACAAAAATATTACTGTTTCACACTGTCTCTTTTCACCATGAAAACAGACAGGATTTGCTATGTTTCCCTCTCCCCTTGGGTCAGAGATCCCGTTCTCTCAGGCACCTTTCCTCTGGGGATGTCCTGCAACAGCATCACGCTCTCATCCTAAAATGTCCTGAAGACCTTCTGAAAAACCTGAAACCTCATGCTGCTGTATCACAGGTAATATGCAGAGAATAGGATCACAAGTTTCAAGAAGGCCAAATAAATGCAGGTGAAGGAAGAGGACTTGGGGTGCTGGACTGGTAGAGGAGGCAGAGCTGATAAATCAATAGTAGGGGTGTGAAAACAAGACATATGGCTGTTTATCATTGTGGTCAGCCAGGACCAGGCTCTGCAACATTTGGCTAGCCTAGGCGGTCCCATGCTGGAGAGCAGGTCAGGTTTTCCACCTCTGCTTGCGATGGTGAGGGGAAGGGGAGGTCCATCTCGCTCCGTGCCAAAGCAGCAGCCTCTGCTCTGGGGAACCGAAGAGCTGCTCTCTGGGGACACAGAGCGGTGTGCTTGGCTCAGCTGCTCTGCCCGTTTTCAGCACCCTGCACTGATTTCCAGGCAGACAGGCTTTTATCCTTGAGATACGAGCAGCGACTTTCCTTTTATTCAGAAAGAAGCAGCCATTTTTGAGCATTATCGCAGTGCTGATAATACACATTACAAAGAGCAGAGCTGTGAAGGGATGCCAGAGCCCTGCTGCTGACTGATGCCTGACCTTAGGAAAGCCCACATAACCATGCCACACTACAGCGTGCTTGCCTGTGCAATGGGGACCGTCCTGCCCGAGGGCACACAGCATCGCAGGAGTCATCGCTGGGGCCCCTGCTGCCATGCGTGCTCCTTCTCTCAGGGGGCTGCAGGGCTCCTCACACAGCAAAAGGCACTCCCTGTAAGGTCTGCAGAGGGTATGCGAGGGATCCTACAATGAAAGTTGTAGATAGACACACACCAACCTGAGCAGGTTGTAGGGGAGAGAGCACAGCCACAAAGGCCCCCATCATGGCACAAAATGGCAGCCCCAAGGCTCCGTGTGGCCTGCACTGCCCTCCCTGGGGAGGGAAATGGTGGCGCTGGGCCTTCCTGTCTCACCTCACCTCACCTCACTGCTGAGGAGGAGGAGGAGCAGCTCCTGGCTGACTCCAACACATGGCAGTGGGCTCTTGTACTTTGAAAGTATTTGTGACTTGATTTAAAATTAGCCCTTGATAACATCGAGACAGTGATCAGAGCAGGATGACACAGAGAAAAGACTGTTCTGGGAGCATTTGTCTGAAATCAGTAGGCAGAAGGGAGCTTTCCAGTTGCTTCCAGTATATACCTGTGAGCTAAAATCATAACCGTTTTTATTCATGGAGAACAATCAGCTTGAACATCTGAGTATGTATAGGAATGAGGGGTTTGGGTTGTAAAATCAGATGAGTGTTTCCCTATGCAAAATGTCCACCTGGGAAAAAAAGCACAAGCTCCTTGTGAAACTGCTCTGGGAGGAGTCAAAAATCAGGTGTTCATAGCCTGACTTGTGCAAGGGCTCACATTTTAAAACATCTGTGAATACACCTGTGCAAGGAGACGTGAGTTTTCTTAGTAAACAGACACAGTGCCTGCATCCACAGTGTGGTTTGTCAGGCCGGTGCTCTCCTGCCCGCAGAGGGGGCTGACAGGTCAAGGCGCCTGTAACCAGCCAACTGCTCCCCTACAGCCGCCATAATGTACCCCAAGTACAGTGCTCCCTGCGCTAGGTTTGCTGCGTAATCCATGGGGAGAAAATGGGGCACCATTCACCTCATCCTAACAGCTGAGAAGAATCCCACCAAAAAATGCCTGTCTCTCTTCTTTGGTTAGTTGAATCTCACCCATACAATATTTTATTAGCAGCATGTCATTAATGATGAAGGTATTGATACTGAACCTGTGTTTTTACAGGTGTGACTGATTTGCCAGGATCTCACGTATTCTGATTCAAATCATCATGTCATTTTTTATACTGCAAGTCTTTGAGGAAACAAAAGTGTTTTTACATTGCTGATATGAGTTTACTAGATGTATGTTAGCCATTTATCATCCAGAGGGGCTTGAATTCAGCGAAACTATTAGAAATGTAATTCTCTTCCATCATAGGGTGGGAAGCTTGGAGTCTGTCAGAGACCTTTGGACATTGAACCTGAATCAAAGTGTCACCCCAAGCAGTCATGGAATATGGGGACATTTAGACTTGCACCTCGTTACACATCTGAAATCTGGATTTGGGTCTGTTAACTAGCAGTAGGAGGCTGATGTAGCAGTGGACTCCTGTAGCTCATCAGCAAACCTTAACTAGGCCATTCGAGGATGGAAATGGCCTGTCTGCACCTGGGCTGGTTCAGGGAGCAGGACTGAAGAACACCTTGTGGCAACCTGATACTGGGGCAGCTAGCAAGTTCCTGAGGCACAGTGGAGGGTTTGGCAGCCAGTGGCAGAGCATGTGGGGCTGTAAAGGCAGGCTGCCCCTCTTTCTGCCCCTCGGGGGCCAAGCAACACCCTGCCTGGCAATTCCCTTCACATCAAAGGAACCTCCCAGAGGCCCTACTGATGGTCTTAGAGGGGCCACAAGAGCAGTGTAAAGCTGCTTGAGCAGGGTTAGCACTGTGCTCCCATATGATCTTGGATTGTACCTTTCCACAAACCAGCTGTACCTCTCAAATAAATATGTACTGGGCAAAGCTCAGAAATGCATCTTTCTAGAGATTATTTCCATCTGCACATCACAAAGGATATATTGATTTAACTACACTCCTGAGATCAGAGTGGAAACACTGTATAGCCGGGAAGCAGACACATGTGCTGCTTATCAAAGCTATACATACGGTACAAAAGATACCAGTGTGGAGAGTAACCAGCTATATTTGCACCAGCACACGACCTGTTCTATAATCCTCTAAAACAAAGGAAAAGGAAGTGCTGAATGCTACTGTTCCTGGGCTGTGCAAATGGCATGTCAGGAGCACACCGATCCCGGCTGAACTCACGGACATGAGGAATCCAAGTAGTTGATAATATCTGTAGCTGTCAAGGATTGCCCCCCAAAGCCTGTTTATTTGACTTATTTGTTTGTATTCCTTGGACCTGCAGAGAAATGTTATGATTGGCATTAATGGGAAAGGATATCCCAGGAGACGTACAGAAGGGAGAAGTTGCATCTCTTTCAGAGATGAGCGCAAAGTGGAACATGTCACCAGAGCAAGGCTCTATTCTCTGTGCAAGGCTCTTTCACCCATCCACAAGGAGAATGATTCACTTATCCCCCAAAATTCATGCCATCTGGATTTCTAGAGGGTGACATAATTAAGCTCAAAAATTACAAAACAAGAAAGTCGACTACCTAGATCATGCAGTGCCAATGTATACTGGCAATGTACATATCTCAAACCGGTTCAGGAACTATCAGTATAATGGTCATCTGTGGAGGCAGAGAGGTCACTCAGGTCTCTTGCAGCATTAATCCTTCCTGGTGTCTCTGGGATATTGGAGAACAGGGAACGTTAGTAGAGGAAAAAAAGTCTGTATAGGAGAATCCTTGCACTTATTGCAGAGTTTTTCTGGCTGTTTGTAGCTCTGCAGTTTACCATAAATTAGGCCACAATCAGCAAAAATGTCTCTAGGGGTGGGAGTAAAGGATTATTAAGATCCTCTCTTTTCTTGCCTCCAACCACGTTTGTACCTCTCCTGTAGCTCAAGATCCCCCACCCTCACCGCTGAGTCAGTGGGACACATCACATGAGCCATCCTCAGCCACTTCAGTGCAAAATCCTTGGTCTGAGTTTAAATGGCTGCTGAATAGTTTAAACTAAACTGTCCTTGTTGCAGACCCCTTGCATTGAAGCCATCACACAATATGTACTACTGCTGTTATATTGATATCCACACCAGATTGCTTTCCCTAGACAAAATGATCAGAGGGATGGAACACCTCTCCTGTGAGGGCAGGCTGAGAGAATTGGGTTGTTCAGCCTGGAGAAGAGAAGGCTCCAAGGAGACCTTATTGTGGCCTTTCTATACTTAAATGGGACTTATAAGAAAGTTGGGGACAGAGATTTTAGTAGGGCCAGTTATGGTAGGACAAGGGGTAATGGTTTTAAACTAAAAGAGGGTGGATTCAGGCTAGCTATAAGGAAGAAATTTTTTATGATGAGGGTGGCCAAACACTGGAACAGGTTGCCCAAAGAGGTGGTAAATGCCCCAACCTTGGAAACATTCATGGTCAGGTTGGATGGGGCTCTGAGCAACCTGCTCTAGTTGAAGAGGTCCCTGCTCACTGCAGGGGAGTTGGACTAGATGGCCTTTAAAGGTCCCTTCTAACCCAAGCTATTCTATTATTCTATGACAAAAAAGCCTCATCTTTGTGGGGCTTGCACAGGAGGTCAGTCAGCACACTCTCAAGAAAATGAAGGCCAAGAATCACTGACTGACAAAAAAAAGGTGGTGAGGTGCCCTGAGCACCAAGATAGAACTGCCATCAAGTCACTCTCATGTCTCTTCTACCAGCCTAATGCCCCGTGTAAGTCAGAGAAGTGCAGAAAGAAATCTTTGATGGCTGAAAGACAGTGCTCTTCAAGTAAATGATTGATCACCTGGCAATGCTCAGGTGAGGAAAGAAACAGTCACTCCAAAACACACAGCCATCTTCGACAGTCAAACTGAGACCACTTGCAAGTCCAGGATGGCTGAAATGAGGGACAGTATATTGCCTGCTCACAGGTATGAGCTGACTGTGGATGCTTGACCTCAAGATTTCCATCTAACCCAGGTACAGATTGAACTAACCTGGGAGAAAAGGGTCAGTGAATCCCAAACCCATTGATGTTTCTTCAGCACAGGGTTTGCTTACTCTGCATAGCTTGCCCTTCAGCAAGAGAGACCTCCACTTGCCCTCCAGCAAGAGAGACCTCCTCCTGAGCAAGGGATGCAGAAACAGGCACGAAAAATGGCATAACTGCTTTTCCTTGGAAAATTCCACCCAACATCTGCACAGCAGCTGGATTTTCCAAGTCTATTATCTCATTTCACTGATCTGAATGGATTTGCTCTCAAAACAGTTGCAGATCTGTATATATCACTCATGGCTTGATTCACCGCGGTTTACCTGAATAAAATAATAATAATCTACACTGTCTCCCCTCCTCCCACCCCCAAATGTTAATTAGTTGTAATTCATGACTGAAAAAAAGTGGCACTTGAATGGTTAGTTTGGTCCAAAATGTTAATCAGTTCTAAAAATCCAAACCAACCCTAGTCACTTCACAGTTCAGGACACTACTGGGGAATAAGTTCTACTTCAGTCTCATTCTTTCCATTACTGGAGCCTTAAATACAATTTTTCTGCAGATTCAGCCAGAGAGATGCATCGCTAATACAGTGGCCAAGCATGGGCACTCTAACTCATCTTGGGCAGTTCCTTAATCCAAGAAAGGTCTCACAGGAGAAAGTATGACTGAGGTGTTTAGCATGAAGTAAAGACACCAGCCAGGCTCTGGTACCTTGAGTTTGCAGATTTTGATCTAAGATCCAGAGTCCCTTACAACAGCTTTGCCTTCTCTGTAATTCGAAGGCCATAAATCATTTTACCATGAAACACTTATGCCTCCTACTGAAATGCACATACGTGCCGACAAGTCCTCAGCATTGTTTTTTTTATATGGAGATTCAGAAGCACGAAGAACACATTCAAGGCATGTATATTTCCAAGAGGCAATTTTACAGGGTGTACTTCCTTACATGCTTAATGGTCACAAGTAGGTTTAGAATGAAATGTCACATACTTTTTCTCTTCTTTTTTTAACTTATTGCTGTTTATAGCCCTTACACTTACCAAACAAACCGGGCCATTCAATTCTGCATTTTCTAATAACGGCAGCCTTTCTTCTTTCTCCCTGTAACAAAAACGCTTTGAAGTCCTGTGCCGCTAGTAACAAGTATTCTGACATTTCCCCAGCAAGGATGTAATAGGAGCCAAAACAAGCCTCCAGGTGCCAATATTGCACCTGACAAATTAGGCACACGACTGGAAAAGGGTGGGCCCATCCTTCTGCTTAATGTTCATTTCCT
Organism: Anhinga rufa; assembly: GCA_013400875.1. Lineage (NCBI taxonomy): Eukaryota > Metazoa > Chordata > Aves > Suliformes > Anhingidae > Anhinga > Anhinga rufa. The sequence goes on from VZTV01036265.1 coordinate 20,113, forward strand.
CTCATTTCCACATTAACAGGAAGTAGTTGGAATGGAAAAAAGGCTTTCCTTAAAGACCCGAACTATCAAAAGGCCTGGAGCTGTTTCTCCTTGCAAACAAAAAACTTGGAAGGCAGCTACGTCCTATGATTTGGAGCTCATTTACAGTGACTTATTTAACCCTACTGACGGCACGATGAACAGGATGTTATGATTTATTTAACACTTAAAGCGGGTGTGAGAACAAGGTGGATGGTGCCCTTAGACGTAGTCTTTTCATAATTTATTGCTCTAACTGCTTAATTTTTCCTCAGGGAAGCCTTTGATAGCCAGCTGCTGCAGTGTGGTTAAGTGTGTGCATTAAGCTGTAAAGCAAAAATATTAATAATAATAATAGTAAAAATAATAACTTTAACAAAAGTTATTATTTCACATAATAATTACTTGCATATATCGCTCAGCTGGAACTCTGAAGTGATATCCGCACACCAACTGAATTGACTTGGGATCATTTAATGGAGCAACATAAAGAGTGTTGAATTTACCTTGTGAAGACTTTAGCTCCACAATCTAGCCACAAACACAAAGCAAACTCACTCTCACAAAACGCCGCACAGCTCCTAGAAGGCCACTGGAGAACCGTAACAAAGCCAACTTAGAAAAAATATAAAATGACTAACATCTCCTACACTGCTACCACAGGGGACTCTGACCAAGAACAGACTCACAAAACATGTTATGTCTGACTGGCTTTAAAGTTGAACTGCTGCTTAATAATGTTGTAGCATGCCTCAGAGGGTTCATCTTAAAGCACCTTCTTTTGAATGGTCTGTAATCTTTATCTGGAATACAGGACCATCCTTTAGAAACCGTTTTTATGTCAAAGTTACTCAGTGAAATAATGCATAGATCTTTACCCTCTGGAGATCAGTGTTCAGCTCTGCTTCATGTCATTACATTGAAGGCCCTTGGTGACTTTAGCAAGCAAGATATGTAGGAACGCTTGCACCTGTGGATAAAGGACTTCAACCTTGAATGACAAATACATATTTCTGGGGTTTTTTTCCTCTTGAGCATGCATGTGTGAGCATAAATTGTATTTTAATATAGACAGGCAGGTAATACATTTGACTTTTAGGAGATGAAGTAACGATTTTAGCAAATTACATTCGTCTCTTTAATCTTATATTTCCATGCACACTGAGTTAAATGTTGTAAAACTATCAATTCTGTCAAAACCTAACAGAAAGAAAACAAGAAACCCTGCAATCTTAATGTCCAAACTGACTGGTGATTATCAGGAATTAAATGTGCAGGAATTCCAAATCTTTTCTGATCGGAGATGTCTAGATGACTTTTGTTTTTCCATAATTGTATGAGGTTCCTACATAGTATTTAAGAATCAATTATATTGCAATTGATGTAATTAACTCTAATAATCCAGTAAAAGTCAGTAGGAGGGCTATTCAAGTCAATAGAAAAGAGGGACTATATTATGAAGGTGTTATTAACCTATACAGATTTTTACTAGACATTTCCTTTTCTTACATAATAAATATACAGTGATGAGGAAGGCTGTCATTATAATTTAATGGGAACAATGGCTCATCACTTCCTTTCCTGTACAAGCCTTAACTAATTCTACATACGGTGTATAAGTAAAATGAAGTTAAATGAATCTCGCAAATTAGCTATTAATCATCCATCAATCATCTGTTGCTCCACGATTAAAATCTGTGTTGCATTCAGAGCTGGGAAAGGTATTTGGGGAGTGTCAGGAGCTGCATGTACATCTTCCAGTTCATTTATTCATGCACTTCCATTTTGCATTGCCATGGGTACTTATTGAAACCAGTCCTGAAGCCAGAGAAAGTCTCCTGAATAAAGTTCCAGCCCTTCCCAGGAGAAAGCAAAACTGTCATTTACACATTTATAGGCATTTCTCTGGCTTTAAGCATTGTGGCATATGAGAACCTCATTCATGCTTCTAAATTCAGTCAGACAACTCTTTTTGGGGAAAGGAAGCAACTCTGAAGTGAGAGAAACTGAGGCAGTGGCCTGCCATATGCCATGCAAAGTGATGAAGAGAATTCCTCTGTCCAAGTTCCTAATCTCCAGTCTTATGCTCTAAGCCTTTTTGCACTGCCCGATGAGACAAAAGAGAGTTCTGCTTGAACACGGCTATTAAAATCGGGCTTTTTAGGAATTTCTGTCTTCACCTTCATCAAGCCGAGCATAAGCCTTATTAGATATGGAAGACTGCGTTGATCTCATTAGCAGAAGTGCTTGTCTTGGCAGTAGACTAAGATCAGTTGTCTGTGCTACTGCTATTCGATGTATTAGCTGCCTTCTACGTGGCTGGCTACAGGTGATCCTCTTGTCTTTCACCTTGGTGGCCTCAGCCCGGATGGCTGCCCATGACATCATTCATCTCTCTCAAAAACTGCAATCCACCATTGTGGGCAGTTCCAAAACATATCCAAGCACACAGTGACTTGGTGATATACTGCAACCACTTTCCTACATAGAGCTGAGGTGGTCAAAATAGGTCCAGGAGGAGGCAAGGATGGACAGTTTTTTATTTGTTCTGGAGTCATTTAAAATCAAAATAAATATTGAATGACCTGGATCCTCAATGAAGTGTCACTGAATTTATGCAAACAATGAGGCTGAGACTTAGGAGAGGAGATTTGTTTGTCAGCTGTTAAAATACTTTTTAAAAGATCTTGGGAAGAGGATATAGTTTTTGAAAGCTCTTGCTATACACACCCCTCTCCATCTTTGTTCACATGTTCACACCGCTTTGGGTAAGACGTAGTATGTGTACTCAACCAAAGAAAGAGAGAGCTGCGATGTTGCAATAAATCCAACATAGAGGAGTCCAGTAATGCTTTGTAACTAGAGCGCTGGTTTTTTTTTTAAATCACAGCAGTAGGGCAAGTGCTCTACAGATATCAATAGTTGCACCAGAGCTGACCTATGTTGCACAGAATGAATGAGCTTTGACTATAGGAACACAGATAGGTAACCCTGCTGACTCCTGCTGAATAAACCTATTGTAAAGCTGGCAAGCAACATCCTTCCAGGGCTCTTGGACTTGTGGCTTCATCTTGTCCGGGACTCCTGAGAGCGCTTTTTCTTTATAACAGCATCACACTTCCCTATACTGCTAAAAACAGAAGACATTTCTGATGTTCGCATTGCAAGCTTCACTCGCGGCATACTTGATTTGGTGGTGTTTGACAAAGCCCTTGCTTTAATTCAGGAGCCAGTTCTGTGATAACAAGGACATAGATGGAAAAATCAGTGCTCCATGAGGCATTGAACCTCTCTTTTTCGTGTTGTGGGCCAAAGCAAAAAGCCCACAGGTGCCACACAGCCCCACATAGCAATAATTAGTTTACCGCAGCAGGTATATCTCACCACAAAAGCTGTATTTCAAAAATGAGATCTTTTCTTTTTGGGAGAATCGCAAATGCCTAACTTCTGGGCATGGGAAGTTTGGTTACGATGGGGTGTAAGCAGAATGCAATGCCACCTGCTGCAAACGCCTTCCAGGGTCTGAGCTTTCCTGCCCTACACCATGCCAGCACTACCTGAGAAGTGCATGGGTGTTTTTCAGGTGTCGTTGGAACTGCAAGCCCACGCAAACAAGCTGTGCCAAAAATGATAGACTGAGAACTGCTAAAGTACAGCAATTCAGCAGTCAAAACTTCCTTTATTTAAATCCCCAAACACCACTTAGTTATATAATAATCTCAGTTCTTTCACGCTCCCTGAGCTTGCCTTAAATTGTCTGGAGCAGCTCCTCAGCCGACACAGATAGTCCCAGCCCGCAGAAGGCAGTGGAACTGGGATCGTTCCCACCAGCTGCTGCTCTGCCCTGACTGCAATTGCATTTCACACACAAAAGATGACAATAATCTACCAAAAAACAAAACACCCCCCACCCACCCTCCCCTCAGTTTGAATTATCATCTGCAAGAAAAGATTCCAGTGTTCAAGCTTCCATGGAAAATCAATACGGTCTTATCTTTATTTTTTTACTTAAAAAAAAAATACTTGGGATGACAGTATTAGGTAGCACTGTGAAAAACAACTAAATATAGCAGTAGATCATGGTGGGTGTGAATGGAAAACAAAGGAGTCAGGAGGCGAGCTCCTGCTGCTGTTACGTCACTATAACACCCATAATTATGTTATTATGTACACGGCCCACTTCAACTATATCTGGACACCACTTACCACGATAAAAATCTGATTAATAACATGACACATAATCTTGGTTTCTTTGATGAGCATTAACTTCTGTCTTCTATATTCTTTTTCAAACAGACAGGATATTTGTTTTGCCTCCCTTCTACAGGGAGTTTGGAAGAGTGAACACACAGAAAAAATTTAAAAGGATGATTTAAAATCTCATTGCTGGACTTATTTTATCTCAGCGTAAAAACATGCTAAGCCACTTCCGAAGCACTGCTGTGCATAAATTCTCCTTCTCACAAACACCAGAAATTTATAAGTACTATAACCCCCATACAGAAATTCATCTGGACTTAGGGCATGCCTAGCTGTACAACCGCTACGCCTTTTTATCCTGAGCACCACAGCTTTCAACCTTAAAATGCCTTCGTACCAGCTGAAGACATTTTTGAAAGAAGTGCTGTAGTTACTGTTAGTCTTAACAGGGGCTAACGGTCTTAACAGATAGCACGCAGGGGAAATCCTTGCTCCCCTGAGATCAATGGAAAAATTGCCATAGAGTCTCTTACACAAACTTTATTTTTGCTCTGTCCCCTTTCTTCCCCCCTCACCTGCCATCGATACGTCTCTGCCTGAAAGTTTTTTGACTGTGATCAAGCATTTAGGGCACAAGCAGCTGTGGTGGCACCCGCTGTGCCCACTCCCCGGAGGGGGTAACCTGGTGGGTGGCTCAGGCGAGCGGGGCTCGACTGGGCTCGGTACGGCAGGGACCCCGTGGGCTTTGTGCTCGAGAAGGCAGTGAGGATGCCCGGTGCCAGTGGCGGGGCGGCTGTTGCTGCTTCCCAGCACAGGACAATATCATACAGCATCTCAGGTGTTTCTTGCGGTGGCCCCATCACACCCTCTTTTGCTGTTTGTGCCCAAAAAAAGCAGTACAGTAAATGTCTACAAATACACTAATGTTTGGACAAAGTGAAGGTTTTTAAAGGCCCTAAGACTTTTTTTTAAAAAAAAAATATCTAGAAAGTGAGAGGGGAAAAAAAGGAACTGGCAAAAAAATGAATGAAAAACAATGCCCTCCAAGATGAAAGACTTTTTTTTTTTTCCTTTAGCTAAATGAATATTGAAAAAACACACATCTTATTACGTCTTCAGCCCCTGAGGTTATCCTAACTGGTTTGTTTCACAGTTCACCAGGAAAAACCCTCAAGATATTTCTAAGATAACTGTTAAACGTCTGACTTTCATCTACAATAGAGGAAATCTGTATTGCCAACAGCTTGTTCTCAGAATTCCACCTTAAAACAGTTTTAGTACCACCAGACCAGAAGGGTTTGATGCCAAAGAGCTGTTCTGTCCTATTGAAAGCAGAGAATGGCTTCCTCTGCAATATGTACAAAGAGCAAGGAAATTTACTCAATTAATGTGAAACACAAAATGGCATCTGCCATCTGGAGATGCACACAAAAGCCATGGGCAGTCAAACACTTCTTAAGACTTTGGCATGTAAAATTAACATATTTTAAGACTTAAAGGGACATGTGAACTCCTAGTATGCAAAGATTTCATTTTTCTCTTGACAAAATAAAATACACAATAGAATATATCCAATGTAATGTCCCAAAAATGACAGTGCTAACCACCTACAAAAATTTTCCTGTGACATCAAGACTACCGTTTATACACTGTTGGATAGGAATTGAGTGGCTATTTATTTAAATATGCATTTTTAAACAATGGACAGAAATNAAAAAAAACGTACTGCTTTAAAAAAAGAAAAGACATATGGTAGCTAAGTGGTCACCACCATAAATTATTCAACCTCTGCTCACTCCGCAAATGTAAATCTAACAAAATGCAAAACCTGAGGCCTCACCACCAAACTCATGGTCACATATCCCTGGCGGTGTCTTCTGCACACATTTGGGCACACAGCTCTGCTCACGGCATCCAATATTTTTATCCAGACACCCACTGTGATATACAAATCTACGTACCTTTTACTCTACCTCCATCCTCCATTTTGACGCTCCCCAGGATCACCTGAGCTGAGCCCCTCTACGTTTTACAGTAGTGCCCTTTCACCCTGCCTGTTAGGTGACGAGACAGCACTGGTTTCACAAACCCTGCCTCGTGTATCATACCGGAGAAAGAGTGACAAAAGCGGAGGAGAGGGGGGAAATCAAACCCATTCCTGCTTAAGACAGAGTGTGTGGTTCAGCAGCAATCCCCTGCGCCATGTTCCCCAGGACGATCAGGATGCATGCACAAATCTGCCACATTTGTCTTGCAAAAGCAACCTTAATTCAGACACCCACAATTTCTCGGCGATTATCTGAACTTTATTTTAGCAGATGCTCTATTGCTTTTTTAAAGCATTCAGAGTACACGAGAAAGTTGCTTCATGGAGGAATTCAGAGCCAAGGACACCAGACCTGCAAGTACTTACTCAAGGGAATTATGATCATGTAGCCGATACAATGATGCTATAGACATTGCATTTATTCAGATGTGTAGGAAAAGGGCGGCAATAAGCTTAGCAGCGTTGGAGTATTAAGGAAAGAGTTAGATGAAACAATGTCTCAAACAGTGACCCCGGCACTCGCTTTGCAAGTTTCCTGTTTTATTATATTGAGAAAGATTTGACTCTTAAGGATTACTTTTACTGATTAATTTTTTAGTTAAAACATTCTTAAGGGTAACCTGGTAAAAAAAATAATATGAAGCAGAAGACGCAAAAGTCATCATTCCAGTATCAACATTAACATGGTCCATACATTTTGTGCTACATTTTATAGCAAAAAAAAAAAAAAGTACATCGAACTGTATACTCAGCCAGAAGAAAGGAGCTGAAAATGCACTAAAGCATCATTTAAATTTTATTTACCAGTTTGTTGATTTGTGCTTGCATTTGTGAGTGCGTGCGTGTGAGAGGAGAAACAGAGACAGAAAAGGAGAGAGGGAAGAAAATGACTCATGCCTGACAATGTTACCATGTAAATGGTCATAGTTGTGGGCTTCCCTGGGGGAATTTGTAATACCACAGCAAAAATCTAGCTAGCCTGCAATTACGGTGCCGGCACCGAGTCCCTCCAGCATGAGCCATAATGTCTGGCTACAGCTGGTGGGAGCACTCTGGCTGTGTCCCCCCAGCGGGAGCATCCCAGGCTTCGGGGAGCGAGTGGCCAGCGTGGGGCAAAGCTGCCGGACAGCCCCACACCTCCAGGCTGGCCGGCAGAGCTCTCCCAAAAACTGCTTCCCACAGAGTGATGCGAAAGAGAAAGTGCAGAGACCAGAGCTGATGTCCAGAGCTATCAGCCCAAAATCTTTCAAAATCACTGAAAAATAAATACATTTCAAATGCTGTCTAGGAGGCTTTCATGCACAGCTCCTCTCTCAGCACATGCATGTACATTTGCTGCACGATCCCCTCCTATGGCAGAATCCCATCTTGCAAAAGAAAGCATCACCACCACTGATGTGAAGGACTCTGCGTTAAAAATAAAAATAGGGTCCTCAGCAAAAAAGAGAAGGGTTTCAAGGGTGAGGAGCGTGAACCCATGCCAGTGACAGACTTGAAGTGCAACATGACGGAGATGCTGCTGTAACCGGACAGTTGAGGGATGAGCCGGGGTTTCCAGGCATGTCACGGGGATGACATCCTGCGGCTCCGGGGGCTGGGGCCACTGAACCCGCTGCCGGCCAATCCTTGGAGTGTCACTTACATGAGCTCCAAAGTAATCTTCTGGCCCACCCTTCAGGAAAAAGATAAGATGTCATGATCAGCTAATAGGAAGTGACAAGAAGAGATAAAATGGATGGAGAGGGAGGGAAGGTTTCGGATTGAAAAGGCATTATTCTTTCCTCTAATGCCAACCCTGCTAACTATAGGGCTGAGTTAATTAATGGGCTATTTGAGCACTTTCATCCATTTTTGCATATAGCATTAATTTTTCTACAGATACATATAACACAATTAACCTGTAGCTTTTTAAACAATCGTACGTGGCAATCCCTTCAATCTGGTGGGGAAAATATTGCACTTTTACAGAAAAAAGGATTTAATTAGGGAAAAAGATTGTGAAGAGTCTTTGTTCATCTACTCTTCCAGCCACTGCCTTCCATCTGGCACGGGAACCCATTACCAAGACATCTGAGCATCTTCCACACACACAAAAAA
>VZTV01036269.1:0-10707 GCA_013400875.1 Anhinga rufa
ATGATTCTATGATTTTATGATCTATTATATTCGATAGGCAAATGAAAGAAAAAAAATTATGCAACATTAAATAAAAAAATATCAAAACAAGAAAAAGCTGAAATAAATCCCACTTTTTGTTAAATACCAAAAAGACTGCTCAGAAATTAAAATGACAAGCTTCAAGCTTGGGTTTTTGTCACCCTGAGAAAATTGACACTTCAAAATCTTCTATCTGGTACAATCATCTTAGAAAAAAGAATTTAGAAGAGCAAATGCAATATATGCTTTTATTTAATGCCAACATGTTTTTTAAAAGACAGGTTGAAAGTACAAGTGATCAACTTGAAATGCTAAGAGAAGAATACAGATTTTAGAACAATGATTTTCTAGCACATGATAATGACAGTGAATAAAATAATATTTTTTATTCCTATGGTAATATGTAAGTTTTGGCAAGGGACAAGTAGAGTAATCTCAGCTGGGAAAAATTTCATGTGAGCAAACAGTTTAGGGATCCCTGTACCTCAAATAGAAGAGGTTGCTATATAGAGTGGTTATTCAAGAGTAAACTGCATACTGCAAATATGTATCTGTTAAAATTACCATTACACTTGTACTGGTAAATATGAATTGTATTTATATTTTTGTCTGATTTTTTACATTCCATAAATTAAAGAAACATGGCATTTCCTCTGTTTTCCTACTTTCTAGGCATTAAACATTACCATTCTCTTGAACGCATTGTGGCAGAAGTAGCTCTTGAGAAGGCATTGAAATGAAGAAAGGATAACGGCTTAGGGGCCATTCCATGGTCAACTTTTTATAAATAGAATTTTCTGGAGGAAAGGTGCAATCAACAGTCAAAACTGATGTCAGTGCTAAGAGAAGGAATTAGTGTCTTCACTGGTGCTCCCTTAGAGGGCAATTTGACAATGGCTGTTCTATGAAGTAGAGGCAGTGCAGTGCTTGATTTGGTCTATCCAGATTGAAGGGGCTGTCAGAAAGCACTAGGGCTCCACTGGTACATGCCTGCTCTTCTGAAGGGAACAGAAATGCAGAAAAGGCCATGAGGTTTGGCAAAATACATGGAGAGAGATGAAGGCAGCATAGGCAGAGGCCGTAAGACAACAGCTTATCATTTATTTAACTGGAATAACAAAAAGTTTTAGGGAGATTTACTATTTATGATTCAATCAATAATATGAAGGACTGGAACATATTAAGGAGGCTGAAAGAGTGTTTTACAAGTAATGATTACCTCCAACAGTACAGAAACTCCCTTATTTTCTCCCTTAATCTGTGGCGAAGGTGCACTCAAAAAAATCCACTGGTTGGAGAGATTTTGATAATATGTTTTCATTTATCTTTTTAAAATGTTTTTGGCCTTCTTAAAAATATATATGTTTTAATTACTCTCCTATATTGTTTTTTTTTAAGACTGTATAGGACATAAGACTTGAAAGTGATGGTAATATTAAAAGAAGAATCCCAAACAAGACAAGCACAGATCAGGGAAAAATAACTCAGCTTTGCAGTGGAGGAATCTATTAACATTTCCCCCCCCCCCCCCACATTTTACAGTTTAAAAGACCTAAATCTTCTCAAAATTCAAAGTTTTTGAGCTGGGTTTGTTCAGCCTGGAGAAGAGAAGACTGAAGGGGGATCTCATCAATACTTGTAAATATCTGAAGGGTGGATGTCAGGCGGATGGGACTGGACTCTTCTCAGTGGTGCCCAATGACAGGACAAGGGGCAATGGGCACAAGTTGGAACACAGGAAGTTCCATTCAGGTATGAGGAAAGGCTTCTTTCCTGTGAGGGTGCCAGAGCAGTGGCACAGGCTGCCCAGAGAGGTTGTGGAGTCTCCTTCCCTGGAGACATTCAAACCCCGCCTGGACGCGGTCCTGTGCCCCCTGCTCTAGGTGTGCCTGCTCACGCAGGGGGGTTGGATGAGATGATCTCTCAAGATCCCTTCCAACCCCTACCGTTCTGTGATTCTGTGAAAAACTATGGCCCCAGTTAGCATCAGATTTTTATATATAACAAATTTATGTAACTATATAAATATAGATGTTTAAAGAAATTCATTGGAGCTTTGAAAATTAAGAAACAAATCTTGATTGAACTTAAAGAAAATAGAAGTCAGAAAAGAAAATAAATCAAGTAACAAGAAGTCAAGGTTTGTTCTTCTTAGTCAAAGTTTGTTCTTCTCTTTCAAGAAAAACTGGGGGACACTGTTGAAAAAAAAGTTATCACAATACAAAATAATGGGGGTTTGGTTTTGAAATGTCCTTAGAAAATATGTAAGCTATATTAGGATTTTTAAGTTTTAAAGGGACAACTTCTAAAAAAATTACATGGAGAATGTTTCAGATTAAATACCAGTGCTTGAACCCATCACAGAGTCATTTATACTCTTAAAATTATTTTTGGGCCCTTGCCAGAAGGCTGAGAAGAAGCAAGAGATATTTTTTTTTCTTACAGGATTGGTGGGTAGTGGTTTCTGCTTTTGCTTTTTCCTATTGACAGAAGGAAAATTTGCAAGTAAGTGACATCCTTTGCAGAGAGGGATGCATATTTGCATTTTGAAAGTCACTGTTTCTCTGTCTCTCTGTTGATAGTAAGAAGAGTTGGACTAAAACCTTAATTTCTATGGTTCTAATATGAAAAAGATTAATCCTGTCCAAAGTGGAAGATTCTAGATCAGCTGTTAGATTGTTCCCTGCTACTCAGGCTACATCTGTGAAGTATCCTAAGAAGCAAAAGTGGTGTAAATACAGAGATTTAGCAAATAAAACATATCCTACCAGCTCTGCTGTTTCTTTATTCTGAGAGCTTTCCATGCCCATAGGCACAATATTGCATGATGGGAGGTCTAGAGTCCGTGGTGTGTGGAGAAACTAAAAAAAGCAGACCCACACTAAGAAAAAGTCCAGTGTGGGACTAGACAGCTGTAGGGCCAACTGCACCAGAGTGATGGGCTCCTTTTGCCACTGAGCTGCAATTCTGCCAAGCCAAGTGGTCTCTGGTGGAGCCCCCTATGTTTGTGAGCAGGTTCAATTGCCAGTTTATCCATCTCTCTTTACCTTTGCATTGAGAATCACTCCTCCTACAATGAGACAAAGTAGCATATATTTAGGTGTGTCAGGGGACTGGTGAAAATACATGAGCAATTGTAGAATATCAGCTGACATGTGGCCCCTCCAATGCCACACTTAATTACATCTCTAAGAATGGATTTTAAGATGGGGGAGAGGAAGGGATTTTCTCTTTTATCTGGAAAAGATAGGGCTTTGTGGTATCTGATGTACTTTTTTCCCCTATTACTGTGAGTGCAGTATTATGTATTCTTAAATCTTAAAACCAGAGAATAGGTTTTTTTTCTAGTTACTTCAGCAATAAATACAAAAAAATGAATTGTTTTACAACTTTCTCTTTCTTACATATTGTCAATAAATCACTGCCCACCACAGGTAGCAGCAGTCATCTATTCACCCAAACCTATCGATTCTCCTATGAAGCAGCTTTAAAAAGACATATTGGTTCAGTGGTTAAGCATACAGTAGGGATGGATTTTTATTGTCTGATGACTTCATGTACCAACTTTCCATTTCAAGAAAGAAAAAAATCCATGGTGAAAGAAAAAAAAAAAAAAGAATGTAATTCTCAGCCCTTTTTTCACGTGGAATAAGGAATTTGTCTATCTAGGCTGTTGGGCTGAAAATACGTACTCTGATGTTATTAAAAATTAACAATAACATTTTCAAAATAATAATATTAATAACTGGTTAATGAATAATAGTTATTTTGTAATTCCATTGCAAGAAACTTCAGCTAGCTACCTCTGAAAGTGTTGCCATGGGTACCCTGCCTCAGTGTCTCTACTCAGCCTTTGCCAAGTATAATACTAAGGTCAGGGGGAGGGCACGAAAAAAGAAATAACCTTAAATATTAACCTAGTCAGTTTGGAATCCTTTTTCTAAAAATACTAGGTTTATTGAGCAAGATATAGCTAGCTTATTTACCAAAAATTATTACTTTCCCAGCCATTGCTAGGGTTTTTTTTATGCACAATATTTTTCCCAGCCATTTTTAGCCATGCTTGTATTTGTCACAGAATATTTGATGCTGTTGAAATGAAACATTACTGAGGGTAGAACAGAGAATTTAATCAGGAGGATATGACACTTAGAGCAGAATTTTTGCATGGATATTAAGCAGGGCATGTTTTCATCCTCTGCTTTTCATTCATGCCTTTGTCTTGGCAATCATCGAATGCTGCTTTTTAAATGTTCTCCTACGTGAAACTCTAGCTGTCCCCCTTTGTAACAGTGAACCTGTCGAATTCACAGTTAATTGTCTCAGAGATCCCCTTTCATCCACCTGTGATCAGTTAGCAGATCAAAAAAGTCAGACACCACTTAAAGACCAGAGGGTCCTAAATCAGTCTTAAGCTGCTGCTTTTAATGGTTTGTTTTGATGGCGGGGTGGGAACACGTGGTTCCCATGTTATGTCTGGCTGCCCTGGAAGTAGGTCACGGCAAGCACCCCGCAGGAGGGACCGCCGAGCCTTTCATCTCCTGCCTATGCTGGCCTGGGCTTGCTTGCAATTGCATTAGCAGCCCAGTTCCCTGCAAATTAAAACCACAAGGAAAAAATATGCGAGGCATGAACAGTCCTGAGAGCTCAAAATATTTGGGCTGCTGAGAAGGAAAATGAGCATCTGTAAAAGGAAAGAGGTCCTAAACATGGACTAGTAGTAAAAAATTACATTTGTCTTTAATTTTTCTATTTTTCTGATCATTTTCAGAGTGGGGTTTTCTTCAGATACACGTTTTTAATTTTAGATTTTTTTTACTCCACATATATTATTTGCTTAGAACAATGGCAAGAAAACTTAAAATAAATATAGTTTCCCTTCTGCAAAACATTATTTTTAGTAAATGAAGTTTGCTGCTGAAAATATGTTTTTCCTCCAGCAAAGTACATGAGGAGAAATGACAGCCAAAACCCACATTTGTCTCTTTTTAGTGCTGCAAATATTGAATAATATTAAGTTTTTCAACATGTTAAGTATCTCACATAGAATGGTATAAAACTGTACAGTAGGAAGTTCTTTTATTGTAGTCTCTGATCTTGATTCAAAGGCAGTTCAAAGAGCTACTAGACTACAAAGGCAATTGTTTATGTCCTCTAATTAAAAAGGATAAAGCTCAACATTTGAGATAAACTTTCAAGATGGATCTATTCTTTAGGAAAAAAAAAATAAAAGAACAACAAAATAAAACAATCCGCTTCTACAAGCATTTTAAAAAAGTCTTTAAGCAGTTGAGTAATGAAGAAAATATTTTAAAGATGATAAAAAGCATAGGTCATGTTATTGTTACAGCATATTTGTAGTACAAGAACTTGTTTTAATATTCCATTTTTATGAGAGATGTTTCTAGTCCTGGTATGAATTTGACCTGTACTGAAACTTAACACAAGGAAGTATTCATTCCTAATTCAAGTGAAATTTCCTTATTTGAAAACTCTTACAGGATCAGCTTATTACTACCAAAGATTATATTGTTTTCTTTATTGTACATGCAACCTTGCTGACTTTAATGAGTCAGATAATGATGCAAGGTGGCAGAGGAAGTGAGCCGGAGAGTAATACTTTGGGCCTAAATTATTTGGCCAGAAATATGAACTCAATCAATACCTGGTGGTCTATTAGGAGACCTATAGCAACTATCACAGGTGTTACTCCTCACTGGTAATGCTTAACAAGAAAGAGCATTTGCAGAATCTATCAGAGAATCTACCAATATTAAAGGCAGTCTGTTGGACACAGATCTGGGATTCATAATACTGTAAAAAATATTTTACTCAAGTAGAATATAAAGAGTTGGTATAATAGGAGGAAATGGTATATAGAGGTGCACACCTAAATATATTGATACTGCAATAGTGTTATGTCAGAAGGATCTGATCCAAATTTTACTGAACGGAGTAGGAACTCTACAAAACAATTTGGACTGGACCCTAGTTTGGCATAGAATAAATTTTAGCAAATATACCTTAAGAAATTACTTTCCATCTGTGATTTGGAATTCCCTCTTTTAACTTGGTTTTGTCTTTCTAAAGCATTACTGAGCTAAAGTGTGTTTAGCTGCTGAAGTTCACATGGACGTTTAAGAAGTGGTAGGATTATTATTTCTAGAGAGACTGAAAGTATGTTATTTGATTCAAGCTAAAGCTTTATGTTTAAAAGAATTATAGCTGCCATTCTTAATGGAGCAGATGTAGTATTATATATTTTCCTTACGGTCTGATGATTTTCTGTCATTAGGGAGATCTTTAGCACTCTCTTCAGTAATGAGCCAAATTCAGGTGGCAGGGAAATTACAGCTTACTTTTCTCCAGAGGAGATAGTCTTTATTCTATTGTTTGTCTTCCTAATTATGTGTGCTTTTTCTATGCTTCATATGTTGTTAATTGCTTTTCTGAGCCCTGTGTTGTCAAATGACTGATTAAAACAGTAAATTTTGTTGCCTTTAACTTCTGCCTATAAAAAATGACACATATTTACAAATGTGGGGCTAAATTCTGTTGCTTTCTCTGATCTGCATAGTAGGTTTTTAAGTTTTTGCTTTGATTTCAGTAAGAAATCTGTGCATAATGGAAGAGATAAATAACAATGAAAATCTCTTCAGTGTCTGCTGAAAAGAAAGCTTGAGTCTAGATGTTGGCTACAGCAGTTTGGATATTTCAGACAAAAAACATAAGTCTCTTCCCATAATTCTATTTATCCCAGAACCAACACTTATTAAGTTGGAGAAGAAATAGACTGATGCATAATTAATAAACTAATCTTAGGCCATTAACAGTTTCTCTGCTGATATGATCTGTATTTCTTACCTGTATCTTCCTAACATGTCACGGGGGCTATGGCATATGGACCAAAAAAATCTGGGAGATACAAACATGATTCAAGACAGTCATCCAATGCTGAACTTGTATATTTGTTCATCATGTGCTTAAGAGTGTCCTTTCTTCTTTCCTTGTATAGCTTTGGCTCATTTCAACATCCACACAGAAGACTTGCAAACAGATTTTAATTTTGTTCATTTCTGCTAGTCTTTGAGGCACAGTGGTGTTGCCTCTATTCCCATGAGTCGTCCAGGTGAAGTTACACACTAACCTTAGGCAAACTCTGGAGAAAACAATTAATTCAACTATCTCATCGAAACCAGCAAGCAACTCAAGTCTTCTGTGGCAGGCAAAGCAAAGGAGATAAGCTGCACTGCCTCTGGTATATTAAAGGGTGGTAATTATCTTCCAAAAGATCAATTACTTCCCTGTTCTCCTGTTGCCTGTGGGAGGTGCAGCACTGACTATGAATGTCATAATCCCTGCCTTTCTGTTTATGTTTGACAACACTTTTGCAACGATGCACAAAAAACATACTACCATTTCTTTTAAACATCTGCTGTAATGCAGCTTCCTCCATCCAAGCTAATAGGAGAGGCTCCTCCTCAAACTTTACCCAGCTCTTTACATTTGTGTACACATCAGGCTTACCGTGAAAGCTGAAGAGACAACACCTATGGGGTTATCTGTAGATGTAAGTTTGAACAAATCAGGCCAATGTCTTGCCTGTCTTTAACAAGCATGCTGTATGCAGTAGGGCCAGGCTTTTAATCAATTAGTGTTGCAATTAAAGCCAGTTTTAGATAAGTTTATACTGTGACTTTGGCAGTGTTAGTACTATGCCATCCCTTATTGATGCTACTTGTGAGTGTCAAATGGGAACCCACTGAATAATAACAAAAATGAATTAGTAATCACATCTCAATCTCTTGTCAGATATACTTTTTTATATTTGAGGCGTTAGTCCATTTCTTGCTTGTAAGACATGATGGAAAACTCAAGATTTAACAGATTATCCTCATAGCTGTAAGACCATGCTTATTTCTGCAATCATATTCATAGACCAGTCCTTTGAAATATGTCCAAAAAATAAACCATGTAACTAGAATTTGGAGCATGTTTTTTTCATTTGCATAAAATAAAAACAAAAACAATATTCATGAAGCACATACATACTTTATGTGTATTCCCAAAATAAAAATATGAGAGCAATACAACTGACAGTTATGTTTGTTTTGTGGTGAATTTTTAATACAAGGTACTTCAGATATGTCTTTTAAAAAGCAATAAAATAATGTCAGGGGCTTTTTTTACAGTCTAATCATGCTTTACATGAAAAAACAAAACAAAACAAAAAACAAAACCCAAACCCCTGATTCTTTCTTTTTCCTGAACTTCAAATAATACTTTCTAGGATTCCATTACTGTAGTAATGTCAGGTAGGGACTCTTTGTTAATTAAAATGATGCCTTGATTGTATTTTAAGAAATTTAGGACATCTAGTCCACAATTTTGCAAACTCACATATTTTTGTCTTTATTTCTGTGAATAGTACAATTACCATCGAATTTCAAATTCTTTCTAATAGCACCATTTCATCTTGAATACAGGATCATTTCCATTCGCTTAACTTTCTATCTCAGTTCTATCTCAGTTCCAGTCCAGACTTTGGTTCTTGATCTCTTCTGCCTTTGCAGGGATCAGGTATCTTTTACATGGTTGTTGTTAGACTAAACACATTAACATTACTGTTGTCCACTGATGCTGTGGTATGAAGGAACCAAAACTCACTGGTGCATAGCGTTGAAAACCAACATCAGTTTAATCCAAATCCTGGGGACTATGTCTATTCATACTTAATTTATGCAAACAGCTGCAAAGCATAAAACTGAAGTCTGTCACAAAGTACAATCTGTAATGTTGATAGAAGAAAGGTTTTTTCTAGCATACAGTTAAGCACCTTCATCTAAGAATAAAATGTTCACTACAGCTAGAACTCTACAGATTTTTTTCTGTCATAATGGTTTCTTTCTTCTGCTCTTGTTTTACCTCAAGTTTTTTTTCTATGATCACCTTGTACTTTTTCTGAGGTGATTATAACATGCCAAAAAGTGAACCTACTGTACAGTACCTTGGCTGAAAGTCAGCATTTTGAGCCAAGAATTTCTTAGTTCCAAGCTGTAAGAGAGTCATCAGAGCATCTTGTCCTTGGCTTTCTAAAAATCTTCAGAGGTGATTTATATTGTTTTTGACTCTTCTGGAGATGACTGCAGTCTGATAGACTTCCACAGTTCAGGACTTTAATTTTGCTGTTGCTGGGCATAACAATACAAGAATGGCTAGTGCTTCTGGAGCATTTCCCCATGAATGTATTGGCTATACTATTAAATAACCCTACTAAGAGTAAGTGGAAAAAACAATACTTTTCATCAGGGCCTTCTGATGATGCGTGTTACAGACAATTAATTACTGAAGTCTCGCATTACCTCTGAAATGCTCTTCTCCAGTTGTTATAGGTGCTTTACATGACTTAGGTTATTTCTATTGCATAAAATAAGAAAACCAGTCAAGAGGTTAGACACTTTTTATAAAAATTATGTATAATTATTGCAGACATGACAGCCTGTGTCCCAGAGGTCTGAAGACTGCAAAGATTCACCACCAGGAGCACTTCTTACAAAGGTATTTTTTTCTGGAAAGTATAAATGACTAACAAAGCAAATCCAGCCTGTGATTTATCAAGAAACTCTGGGAGGTAAAAGGTACAAAATGCTCTTAACTGTAATGGGCGCCGGGAATAAAGGGAATAGAGTTAACTCTAGAATTCTGCGAACAGACATTTCGTCATTTCAAATGTAACTTAATCCTAAGTAACAGTAAATGCTGAAACCTTTAAACTCTACAAAGCAATTTCATATCTCCTATCATTATGAAACTTCAATATTTATTCTTTTTTCTTTATATTGTTGACACAAGTTAATATGAAATCTAAATACAATTTCAATATTAAAGGAATAAAAACAATGGAAGCCCTTACTACTGCTGGATTTTTTTTTTCAAAGTATTGGAAGCAAAGTTCCAAAAAAGTGTCTGAATATTGTAAGGTATTAAAATTCTCACAACATTTAAAATTCTCAAAACTATGTTTGTCTCAAATTTTCTTCTCTTCTTCTATTAATACATTTTTTTTAAATTATTTGTTCATACGTTTTCCTGTAAATCTGAGAATTGCTTTTAATTTGGCATACATTTTGAGTAAAACTACCTGAAGCAACTAGGTCATTAAGTCATTAAATGGTACTTAGGTATTTTAAAATTATTTTTCATATTTAATGATCATATTTTAAGTCATGTTGTGTAGTGTCTATAAATACATATGTAAACACACACATATATACATATATAAAATATTTTCTGTTGACTATTTTATACATCTTATTCTAATATCAACTTTCTCAATAATGTAGCTTTTGATAAGAGACTGGTATCTCACAGGGAGCATAGATTGGCCAGGTAATCCTTTAAAATTCAGAATACTCATTTTAACAAACTTCATATTAACAATCCCAGTTTTGCACCAGAAGAAACTATCATATTATATGGCAGCACTAGCAAAACTTCAGGCAGTCTGAAGGGATACTGGTCACCAATTCCCATTCAGATATTTTCACCTCAGAAGCAATAGTGAGGAAATGCAAAAGAGTCAGAACCCATGTGCACAAATGAAATCATGATACTTCATTCTAAATTAACTGTGTGATCCTCAAATAGAGACACCCTAAAGTGACCTTATTTTTGAGAAACTAGTGG
>VZTV01036271.1:1168-12466 GCA_013400875.1 Anhinga rufa
CCCCCCCGCCACCCCGCGCTTCTCCTGAGGCGTCTCGTGCTGCCGGTAAAATGGAACATCTCCTCCCGCCTACTAAACCCGCATCTGCCGGGCTGCCTTAAATCATTTATAATGCAATAAACCCGTAGTTCCTTAGCAACTAAAGAGGTCCTCTGATAGGAGCGTGGAAGAAGGAAAAGAAAAAATAAACCCCCCTTCTTTCTTGTAGGATAGCATGAGCTAAATCTAGCGCGGCATGCCTCCTCCCTGATGAGTTTGCAGCCAAGTGCATGACAATTAGTGGCAGAATGAAGCGGGGCCAAGAAGCTGGCCTGGCGGAGCGCGAGCCTGCTGCTCGAAGGAAGGTCCTGCAGCACTTATAAAAATGCATGTCTTATCGTGCCATCCGAAGGAGAGAGCGAGCCGCGAGGGCGGGTTCTACCCGCTCCAGAAGTGCCCCAGCACGGTCTTTCTGGAGCGGCTTCTTATGCAGCATCATGGTGAAACTAATGCCAGGGATGCTTTGGCCTGTAAATGCCGTGAAGGGCAGGGAGCTTGGCTCGCAAGAGACTCTGGTTTCCGTGCATGGCGAAAACTTACCCATGAGGAAGGGATACCTTACTAATATACCAATCCCACACAGCGTTCCGTTGTTTCATCCTTCTTTCTCTCTCCTATCTTTCTGCTCTGCAGATATTACTCAGTCCTAGCGTTTTCCTTCCATTGAGGTGAATTTTGCCTTGCTTCAGCTTCGTTGGCTCTTTGCTCTAGGAGAAACATTGAGGCTTTCAGCATATTTGACAGTGATAGGAGAGATGTAGGTGAAAGAAATAATATCCCGAAGATCCCAGATCGAATCATTGCCTTAGTCTGAAACCAGAACTGATCCTCATGTCTGTTAACCAAACAGGAGAAGCTTTGACATCCATACTACACGAATTAAAACTGTAGGTTTTCTGCAATATGAGGGACTTTTTTGTGGAGCCTAAAAGAATCTGGACAAATTCCACTGGAGTTTAGTGGGAATTAGGGATCTGACTTGTGTGAGCTCCCAGGAACATGCTTGCTGAGCTGAGTTGTGGATAAAGTCTGGTTCTCTGTTTCAGAGATTGCTGTCTGCTTCCTGTGATAGCTGTGCCATCTGAGCATCATCTTGGCAAGCTTAATCTGCCAGTGCTGTGTTTCCCTTGTATTTGGGTGAAGTGAGGTGAGCAGTCTTCTGACATGCAAGTTCGTGTGCCTGAAGCTGTTCCAGTGCAGAGTTAGCAGGCAAGGTGTCAAATGCCGGCAGCTGGTATAACAATTCCAGATAGCTGGTTGGGAGGCAGTGCAAACATGTGGTGTTTGACAGTAGCTCTGTGTCTTGAGGTCAACAGTGAAATAAATTTTTGGGATAGATGGAAGGCTTTTTTTCTGTGTCTTAATCATGGCTTCCGTTCCTGACATGAAGCCAACCAAGCAGTGGCAGATCTTGGTGTAAGACTGTGACCCCAGGTGTGTCCTGAAAGCTCAGTTTTTATTTGGTTAACGAGGGTCATCCAAGCAGTTAGGTGGTAAGGGAGATTCTAAGTATCTGTGCTGCTGCAGGAGTTTACACAGATGAGTGAAAACCTACTTGGAAAGCAGTAGAACACTTTCAAGCCAAGTGAAAGGTGGAGGTCCTTCTGAATAAGGTTCATGGATTTTTTACTCCAGTTTGAATGCTGTTGTAACAGAGGGAAATGAATTTAAAGATTATAGGCCCTGCCATAGAGGAACTGTTTTCTTGCAGCAAATAATGGCCAATGAGATGCTTAATGAAACAGAACAATTCCTCTTTTGCTTTGGCATGAATAATAGGTACAGCCATTTCCTGAATTGTCTAGACTCCCTGTAAGTCATTAGAAAAATGATGTGGTTTGAACTGGCATGCTCAAGTACCTCAGTGACAACTCCTTTAAAAACAAAACATATCTAACACACAGGTGTGTGCTTTGAAAGGTATATGGAAGGATCCCAAAGTGTATATGCAAGAGCTGTGTTACTTATCCCTGATACGGAGCCGTCACTGTACTGAAAGGTGATAGTCCAAGGTGATAGTTGGATGTATAGTAACGCCATGTGAGTTTAGGGTGATAAAGGAATGCTAATGTAGGTGTTGAAACTGCAGGGCAGGTCACCACTCACCTGGCACAGAAAATGCCCAGTGGAGTCCTGAGTGTCTGTGGGAAGCGGCCTTTTTTTATGCCTCTGACAAGAGATCACTATGTTTTTTTCCAGAATTAATGTGATTCAGAATATTTTGAGTCACACTCACCTATGGATTTAAGCTTACTAAAACTGGAAGTAGGTTTTTGACACTTGTATGGATTATTTTTAAAGCTCTTGCATAAACACCCAAAGATCACAGAAAAAATTGCATGTCAGAAATTTATCTTTTCCTAAGTATTCTTCTGAGAAACTTGTCAGGTTCTTCGAGGCTGTGGTTCTGATGCACGCTAGCACAGCCTGGTTGGGATGAAGTGGCAGAAAGGGGGGTTAGAAGAGAGGTGAGGAAGCATGATGAGGAACAGCTGGAAAAAGCCAGTCTGTCAAATGATCTGTGTTAAACCTGTATTTTCCAACTGGTATTTGTTGGAAAATCACTTTAGTGCTTGAAAACAGACAGCATCCTCCTTATGGAACAGTGCTCGACTTGCTGTTTGGTGATGATTAACATGCCTTTTCCAGTTGCTGTTTTTTAACCTTTGCAATATCTCTGTTTCTCCAGCTGCTTTGTTTAAAAATAAAGACTTCAGTGTACGAATACTTTCACCTTAGAGTGTTTGGACTTAAAGGAGCGTGGCTGTATTTTTACTGTTGTCTGAAATAGATGTTTGGACTGCCCCCATGAAATCCGAAGTGTTTCTTCAGCACACCAATATGTGAGTTGAATGGATAGCAGTTTTTCAAGTTCTTCCCTTTTCAGAGCTTTGGTCTGGTGGAATGCACTTAAAACCAGACTTTATAATGAATTGTGTAGAGGAGGGAATTCTTAAACGTGGCATTTTTGAAACTGTGAATGCTGACTTCATAAAATTGTTTGGGTTATTCAAAGCTAGACCTAAGTGGAAGTAAAACCAAATTAAGTTAGGTGGTACTCGTTCAGCTCTGCCCTCTTCATCCTCTGTTTGGATGAGAAGAAACTAACTAGCTGGCTAAAAACGGAACGTGGCTTTTCTCTTGGCAGAAACCAATACAGAAATGCCCATAATTTCAGGAGAGAGTAGCTTCTTATAAAATGAGTTTCTTCTTAAAAGAGCAAGTGAAAACCCTTCCTTTTATCCCTGTAGTGCTATTTCTGACTGCTGATTCTCATCCATTTTGCACTGATTGTATTCTGATGTGACTTTAATGGTCCCCAGATAAAACTAAGAAACAGTTTTTCATACAGCCTTTATGGAGCATGAGTGTGGGCTGAGCATAGAGGAAAATGTTCAAAGTTCTGTTCTCTTTCCCACCATTGCCATTCTCTTCCTCCAACTCCTGCATAGGAAAGCTAACTACAAGCAACATGACTAACATGTATACACTCGAAAGCTGCACCGAATTCTGATAGATCTCAGCTAACCGGTAAAGAGGCAATAACTGCTAGTACTGACATTTCAAACAATAGGTTTAATTAAGTCAAGAAACAGCTCAAAGCCGGGACACTCTGGAACTGCTTTTCAATGATGAAATACACTGAGAGGTTAGCTGCCCTTACAATATACTACTGAATGTAGATGACTACTTGTTAAATTCATGAATGAGGTGCATTCTCCCCTTCACAATGAGCTGTTTCTTTTGCTGTAAGTATTACTTAGAAGAGGCAATTGTAAAAACTTGCATTGTAAAGGACAATGCTAGCCTGTGATTCATCCTTGGGTTGTAAAGCCAAAGCGTTCAAACTCTTCAAGTGCTGGAGGTGCTGCAGCTCCCACTGATGAACCTGTTAAGACTGGAAGTTAGATAAGCTGTCTCTGCTGATCTGTTATCTGGAAAGATCTGCAAATCTAACCTAAAACTGCTTTCCTGTCCTTTTAGGCCTTTTATTATTTTTATCAATGAAATTTAGAGTGGGGAGGAGGTTGTTATCTTCTCATCAGCAATTTCTGTACTTCTCCAGGTTAATTGTCAGGGTCGTTCTCAGTAAGCTGCATTTTCCTGGCCGTTCCTGGTGCTTTTCTGTGGATATTCTTCAGTCACGTTTTCTGGAATGTGATGTGTAAACCAGGCCACACTTGCAGTTGGGACCAGACCAAGGTTCAGTGGAGTGGAAGGATCACTCGATGTGTCTTGCATATGGCATTCCCGTTTGCATCACAAGGCAAATGGTTTCTTACAGTGAAACAGTTTTTGACTCCTGTCCAGTGGGATCCCTTATGGTGGTGAGATCTTACATGGCAGGACCGCTGCTTTCCATTCCTTTACTGCCTAAACCAAGTAGTTCTTAGATGTGCTTATTAAGTGGCGTCTCACCTGCTTCTGATGTCTTCCTCCAGTTGTCAAAAGTACTATTTTATCTTCTCAAGCACCCAACCCTACTTTTTAGCTTGCTTTGGTTTTTATCAGCTTAGAAGACCCTCAAGCCCATCATCGGTCTTACTCTTATTTTCCATCTACTTGTTCAGGTACTGTAGCTCATAAAAAACCACACACATGGTACACCAAGCTACGTTAATGAGATTTTATTTTTGGTTATGAGGCTCTTGTATTGGGCAGTATTAAAAGCTTTACTAAAATTAGGAAACCTGCGTCTGTTCTTTCTCCTCTGGGGTCACCTTTGGTTTTTATTAACTTTTTTAGTAGGAGGTCAGATTGTCACAGGCAAGCTGTATCGAACCACAGGTAGGCGATACAGCTCTGCTCTTCCTTCCCCCAAGCCCTTCTCCATTTTTGAGCACTTCCAAGCAGATTTCTTGGGTTCTTCCTGGAGGCTGAAATTGGACTGACTGGTCTGCGATTCCACGCCTTTCCATTTTAAACGTAGGCACTGTTTGCCCTTTTTCATTCACCTGTCTTCCACAAGTACTGCAGGAGTTGAATTCAGCCCAGCAGCTCACACCCCCCTCCGCTTTCCAAAGCAACCTGTAATCCAGTTTTAGAGCTCTTCCCCAAGACAATTTAACACTATGGTCATCCTGTTTTTTTATGAAAGGCATATGTGACGGCAGGAGCTCCTTCCGGTCTTTTCCACGCACCAGAGCTTTCTGCCCACGACAAAGTTGTGCCGAGGTTGTTTGCAGAAGCCCACCAGCGGTTAAGGTGCTGCTCCTGCTGCTGGAGCCAGGGGCTGAATGCGCACATTTACTCTGTGAATCTGCACACAGATGCTTGAGGACAGCCTTTGTGTGTTCAGTCATACTTCTTAAAACAAGCTGCTTATCTGTATTTCATAATGATTGTAGTGACTTGTGGATTTATTTTTTTTTTTCAGTTAATGCTAGAATATGAAACCTGGCTTGTAAAAAGCTGGAGGAGGGAGAATGGCTGTTAGAACATCACTCGCGAGTTACCAAAGCTCCATATCAACTATAATATCCAGTTGATCAAATGGTGATGATTATCTGAAATGGTATTTGCATGCCTTTAAAAATCTTACTTCATAGAATCACAGAACGGTTTGGGTTGGAAGGGACCTTCAGAGCCCATCCAGTCCAACCCCCTGCAGTGAGCAGGGACGGCTTCAGCCAGACCAGGTTGCTCAGAGCCCCGTCCAGCCTGGCCTTGGATGTCTCCAGGGATGGGGCATCGACCACCTCTCTGGGCAACCTGGGCCAGGGTCTCACCACCCTCAGTGTAAAAAATTTCTTCCTTATATCCAGTCTAAACCTGCCCTCCTTTAGTTTAAAACCATTACCCCTTGTCCTGTCACAACAGGCCTTGCTAAAGAGGTTGCCCCCATCTCTCCTACAGTCCCCCTTTAAGCACGGGAAGGCGGCAATAAGGTCTCCCCGCAGCCTTCTCTTCTCCAGGCTGAACACCCCCAGCTCTCTCAGCCTGTCTCCACAGCAGAGGTGCTCCAGCCCCTGATCACCTCCGTGGCCTCCTCTGGCCCCGCTCCAGCAGGTCCATGTCCTGTCTGTGCTGGGGGCTCCAGAGCTGGACGCGGCGCTGCAGGGGGGTCTCACCCGAGCGGGGCAGAGGGGCAGAATCCCCTCCCTCGCCCTGCTGCCCACGCTGCTGGGGATGCAGCCCAGGGCACGGCTGGCTTTCTGGGCTGTGAGCGCAGATATGTTAACTTTATTTTCACTCTATAAGCTAAATGCTTGTTTGATGTCTTGTACTACATGGTCTTTTTTTTGGTGTTGAAGGAGATTGAGCCTAAACTAAATATAATTTCAACCTGGATTGAATGTCTGTATTTGTGTCAACTTGAAAGTATTCATATGCTAGTAAGATAACTACTGGAGACTTTTAAAAATTTATGCCGTGTTGATAAGCTTGAAGCTTATTTGGGTCATCCGTGTGTTGAAGTCACCACTTACGCACTGACGCAAACTCATTCAGGAAAATAGACAATAACTTTTGAAGCTGTGAAGGGTTCTTCATCAGATCTTGTCAGAAGCTGCAGATCTCTGCTGTAATTAAGAATGAGAAGGTTTTTGAGAGGAAGATGGTGGTTTGGTTTGTTTTTTTTCACTGTTCCTGTTCAGAATGCAGTGGAAAACAGCACCATCATGTCAGTGTAGTATTTCAGCTGCTGGAAGGTGTGTATGCATGGGGGAAGGCGGGAACAGGGGGCTCTGCTCCTGGGAAGCAGATGTTGAGTAAGTGTGACCCCAAATGGCACACTGTTAAAGAGCTGTAGGATAGGAGAGCCTTTATGCTTTTCTTAATGGCTTTGATGTTGAAATGGGGTAGGATGGCAGAGATCTCTACTTTGCAGCTGCTTTTGAAGGAGCGAGGAAGAGGCATCGTGTCTGTCTTCTGTTCATTGGAGGTGTAGGTGGAACTTCAGTGTGTAAGATGGAGCCTCAGGGACGCAATTTTTATATCAATTTTGTTAGCTTTTGATATCAGGTTGGAAGCCTTTTGATATATCAGAGGGAAAGCAGGGGCAGGAGTGTTCTGAAAGAACAAATTTTCCAGATGAGGAGGAGTGCCCAAGACAGTAGGTGACTAGGTAAATGGATTTGCATTGTGAGACCTTTTTGTAGAGGAAAATTAGATTATAATGTCCTGTTCTGGTTTGAATAAAGAAAAAAAAAAGGCTTAGATTGCTCTAATTTGTAAAGGTTTGTTTTACATTACGTGTTTTAAAACGCCACATTAATGAATCTATTGAGCCAAATGCGACTTATTGTAGCTAAGCAGCATAGCTACTTACTACTTGCCACATTTTGTGAATTATTGCTAGGTTTGAGGGCACATAGGGATCATGGTGGCTCTCCCTAGAGCTTGTGTGTTTGTTTGGAAACCTAAACAAAATGCATTTTCTGACAGGCATATTGAAGACATGAGAAAATAAAAGGAAGGGGAATATAATGGACTGCAAAAGCGAAGGCATGAAAAGATGAGATCAGTCCAAAACTTCAGCAGTAGAAGTGGCTGAAAAAAGGGAAAATTCTGGGAAGTTGATAAAACTGACAAAGAATATATTTTAAATTAAAAAGGATAAAATTGAACTTAAATGCCTAGAAAAGAGTTTGACAAGGATTTTGGCAGTGTGGTAGGCTCCTAACAGACATCATGGCAGACCAAAGGCAGACTGAAATAATTTGGTGAAGGTGTACAGCAGGAGTTTGAAAAAACAGATGCTTGAGTGTGTTTTTAAAAAACTGAGTAGATGCCATATTGACTGATCACTCCTGGATTTTTTTTTTCCTACTTTGTTAGAAAAGCTTTGTGGTAGTTAACTAGGATAACCTACCTTAGCAGGTTCAAGTGGTAAACATAGAAGTATTTTAATTCCTATCATATTCATTCAAAACTCCCAATAACGAATTAAGTGATGCTAAGACAGTTCAAATGCAGTTATAAATGGGAGTTCAGCTGCACTGTTTCTCTTGGTCTTGTTAAATTAATTGAAGTGTTGTAATGTTAAGAAGCTCCTGTCTTTCCGTGATGCTAAACATAGTATGTAATGACTGACATAAGTGTTCAAAATATTATATGATACCTTCTTGCTTGAGGAAGATCTGAAATTAGTATTACAGTCCAGAGCTTAAAGGAGCAAGGTAGATTGCTCCAGAGATGGCTGTGTACATCAGGGTTGCTTGGCTTGGAAAAGAAAGGAAGGTGCCTTGATACGGGATTTAATATTATGAAAGACATCATGGGAATTGGATATGGATGTCTTTGTTTTCTGTTAGTGGCTCTTTTTTTGTGGTTTTGTTGTTGTTGTGGGCTTTTTTGTGTTTTTTTTTTTGTTTTGTTTCCAAATCTCAGTACAGTAAAGGATAATCAATACAATTGTAGTTGAGAAGGACAAAACCGATATGTGGGGATTACTTTGATCTGTGATACAGCTTTCCATGGCACGGTGAAAGCTGGTCTCTTGTCTTGGGCACAAGACTGGCAAGATAGGCGGGCTACTGTGTGTGCAAGGATTAATTTTTCCCCTGAATTATTGGTGGGGTGAGGGTAGCCTAGTGGTAAAAATCCATAGTGTTACAGAAGATGGACCGATTTTAATTCCCTGTTTGAGCAGGTTAGAATCATTGTTACCGGGTAATGCAGGCTGCTGGAGCAAAGAATTAGAAGATCCATCATATTCAGTTTTGCAGTTATGTTGTTGATCTTGTACTCTATATAACTTCAAGCGAGGACAGCAAATTTGCATTTGTTGTATTTTGATTGCTAATTTCTGCTTGAGGTATTCTAACATGTATATACAGATAGTTTGCCTAAAGCAACCTTTCACAAGGAACTTAATATTGTTTTGTCCTCTATCCTTTGCTTTAAGCATCCAAGGTTGCAAGCAGCTGGCTCTCACTCTCACATTCGATACTATTACATATCTCTGTGATTTTTCTGGAAGTGTGATGACATTAATTCACGTTTTGGGGGTCTAGTTTGAAATGAGAAAAACTTATATCCTAGTATTTAACTTGAAATATTTCTTAGTTCTGCATATCAACTAGAAAACTTGTAAAAATTATGTTCTAGAAGCAAAATCTATGCATACAATTCTTCAGATATTGAGGAGCTTTGCAGGAAAATGTCTCTTCCAAAATTAAGATTTTTACAAGCGGACAAAACTCTTATACCAAAATTTTGTAGTTGAGTCTTAACAATAAAGTGCATGTTGGGGTGTTTGTAAGAGAAGGAGGGAGTCTTTAACTTCTGGATCCTCACTGCTGGGGATGCCTAAAGTTCCTCAGACCTCCACAGATGTTGTCCTCTGCCACTTCAGACTGCCTCCCCAGCCCACTGACTTTTACTCTGTGCAGTCCTGTGTAATCTTTATTTAGAAAGGCAGTGTTATAGTAGAAAGATGGAAAGCTGCTCTAATCAGGTTTGAGGAGGGATCTAAGAGGTTGAGGTCAAACAAAGCCAAGAATAAATGACATGGAGAAAGTAAATAAATATGTGTGTGTGTGTGTGTATATATATGTAGCAAGTCTGCTGAATTTAGTGCAGTAAGAAATACGCTAACAGGATGTACAAGTTGCAGTTTTAAGCCAGATAGTCACCGAATAAGCAAACTTTTATTCTGAACGTGAAGCATTATCCTGTGTTTCTCGAGTTTGTGGCTGAAGACTTTCAGCGTAGGCTCCATCAGGCAGCTTAGTTTACACTTGTGATAGATTACCTTAATGACTCTAGGAAATAAATAGGAAGCTCAGAATTCAGAGGTATTATTTTATTCAGTGTCTGCATATGGTAAAACAAGTTCTGCAGCAAACTTCTTCCTCTTGTCATGACTGCCAGGCTACATAAGCAGTAAGTGCAGCAGTTAGTTGCTGTTGAGGCTTACCGCTTTGCTAGAAGAGAGTTGCCTTGGGGAAGTGATTTCAAAATCCCGAAGCAGGTGAACACGGAGGTTTTGTGACTCAGAGCCAGTCTGCACCTGGTCTTTGGAAGCCTCCTCTGGATGGGCTTGTCCATATTTGGGAAGGTAGGGCTTGCCTGGTCTGGCTTTTTTGGTTTTGTTTCCCCCTCCTGCATTTTCATGCTGGGGGTGGGTGGGAAAATCCGACAAAGTGAGCAGAGCCGGTACTCGCTGCTATGCTGCGTATGACCCATCCCATTAAAACAAGTGACCTATTTAACCTAATGGTAAAATCTGAGTGTGTCTTGGGCATACTGGAGGACATGGTGCATATGCATCCAAAGGGCAGGTGAAAGAACTGTCTTTGTCAGTAATTCGAACAAATAGACATTTTGGTTACACTTGGAGAGCTTCTCTTTTGTACAAGCTCTAAACCTGCACTAAGAGAAATACATTCAGGTTGCTGCTCCCTTTGTGCTTCATTTCGCTTCAAGGAGTGGTGTATTTGGTGCCTGTTTGGTACCCATAATCTATAAACTAACACTGCCAGTTTTTTCTGTTGATATTCATGCAGGGTGCCTGCCTTTTTGCTCTTACAAGCTTCACCCCTTTGCGCAAGCCTGGGGGTGGCCATTGGTCTCTGGTCTGGCACCAGTGTTTTCAGAACTGCCAAAAAAAGCTGCGTTTCACAAAACTGTCTTCTCTTCCTTCTTCTGTATTTGGGCTTGTGTTTCTGTTGATGGCTGGCACTCATCACGTAATGCTTTAGACTGCGTTCACCTTTGGATTTCCCCCCATGATGTAAGTGCTGTCGCCTCTGACTCATGCATTTTTGGAAGTTATTGAGCTTTATCCTACTTATACCAGTTCGTTCTTTATGCAAAAGGACTGGGAATGATGGTTGAGCACCTGGCTGTAACCACTCAGTACTGTGAAAAGTTTTCTGCTTGTTGTCAAACATGATGGTACTATAAATGTTTTTATTTCCTTCTGTTGTGTTATTTGTGTTTAGATTGGTTATGGAGCAACTGTCCCCTTTTTTCCCCCCTGGAACTTTGACAGAGAGGGCAGCACGTGGTAATGCAGCATTCCCTTCCTGGCTATTTGCTTCCAGAAACAAACTGCTTGAAGTGGATGGGACAGTTTGCATCTCTGCCCAGATTTGAGAGTACTGAACCTAATGCGAGACTTAGATATACCGTATCGATGGTTTGCTTTCAGATTTAAATTGTTATATTTTTAACTGACAGGTTTTTCAGCACTTTGCTGCAAGTTCTGTGGTGCTCAGTAGCAACTTATGGTCTCACTTAAGGGTACAAGATAGTTTTAAGCAGAGCTGCATGTTTTGGGTCTCAGACTCCCGAAGCTGCTATTTTTAGCAA
>VZTV01036277.1:0-13807 GCA_013400875.1 Anhinga rufa
ACAATCACAATACAAGCTGGCATTTCATTCCCAGTGTTTAAGTCCATTCCCATGTCTAGTACCGAAACTTTTCTAAAAATGGGGTTTTTTCCTTGCCAGTTCCAAGTGATTTCTCACTGCCTTTTAGAAATCCTAGTTTCTAAAAGTTGTCAATAAAATATGTCTCTGCAGCACACACCTCTTAAGGATCTTGTGGGATTTAATATTCCCTTAGCAGCTGTTATTTTTTAAGTTTATCTTCAATATTATGAACTGTTTAAGCAGGAATGCAAACTAGTCTATTGTTGTCATCTGACAGTAATAGGTTTCTTAGGGAATTTATTAGAAAGTCAGACTGCTGGTTTGGAATATAGAAAAATACTTAAAGAATACACTTTTGTCATACTTCAATTTTTCAGTAATCTAAACCAAATGTAAAGTCCATGAACAAAAAAGAGGAAACAGCCCAAGAATACAGGTTCTAACCCAAGGCAGAAACAGGCATCAATGCTTCCCTCTCATGCCTCTATTAAAGAGTGAGCCCATTAACTATGATATTGTAGATACCTCTGCATAAGCAATTTCTCCTTTCCTTTCTACAAGTCACATAACCTCTAGCTTAAGTAAACAGTAATGCCCTCCTGTTTTATTTATATATGGGTGTTTGCTAGGCATCCAACTGGCTGATAAATAATGCTGTGGAAAACCTACAGCTAGAGAAAAATAATAGGTCAGCATAAAGAGAGCACATCTATGCAAGCAGAGTGATAAGGAAGGCTATTAAAGGACTATGCTGAATCACTCTATCCTTCACTACCTTTGTCACCATTACCACTTATTTTCCTGGCCAGCTACACTTCCCATGTCGTCCTCAGTGCCTCAGGATCGCAAGATCTAATGGCAGATTCCTCATCTTGTAGACTTTCCGTTGCTTAAAAGCTCTTCCAGGCTCTTTACAGTCTCTTCACCTGAAATGAGTTTATTCCAAAAACTTTGTCTGGAACTGGCATAAAAGTAGACCTAAACATTATACTATTTTAAAAAATATTAATGAGGCCATTGCTATTATTTGACTTCAACCATGCTGAGATGCTTTACCGTTGTGAGAAGTATTTCGTACTCTCAACTCTGACCAGATTACTCCTTTTACCTACCTCCTGCTTCTGATGTAAAGATTCAGGATTTGATATAGCTACTAATAAAATAAAAAGAATAAATACATTATCTATGTAGAATATATGCAGAATAAAAACATTATATAGGATAACCTGAGTTCATTATGAAGTTCAGCAAAGCTATAAGAAATGAAACATTATCTCTAAGCACTTACTACTAATGTTGCACCTGAAATAAAGTATTTTAAATGTTCTCAAGACCCTTATTGGCATATGACAAGAGCCAGCACTACTCAATATGGTAGGGTATAACCAAGAAGCAGGCAAGCAATATACAAAAACAACAAAAAAGAAACCTATGGCTTTAAAAGTATCTAAAAATGCTTTCTTAAACAAAAAAATCCTTTTCAGATTGGTTTTATTACATCTAACTATGCACAATTTCATACAATGAGCTCTGATCCTGAAAACTTTGTTAATGCAATTTGTGAACTG
Source organism: Anhinga rufa (assembly GCA_013400875.1). Taxonomy (NCBI): domain Eukaryota; kingdom Metazoa; phylum Chordata; class Aves; order Suliformes; family Anhingidae; genus Anhinga; species Anhinga rufa. The sequence continues at coordinate 1,590 of VZTV01036277.1, forward strand.
AATCTCTGGGGCATAATTTTCAGCTGAGCTGTTGTTTCTACATTTTTGTATAATTTTATATTGTGTGTCATTAATTACTTGCAAACACAGACTATCCCATTTTGGCATCTGGCACTAGCATGCTGACATTGCAGAATTTAACAGCACAATTAAAGAAACACTGTAGACACCAGGAGAAGGGATTTTTGGATGAGCACATGACTGAAGTTTGACCCAGTTCACTTTTCAGAAGCACGTCATGTTTTTTTCAGTCATTTCCACCAAACAATGTAGTGTGGTTATACAATGTATTAATATTCAAGCAGACACAGGATAACCCCAAAATAGTTCAGGAATGCAGCACATTCTAAATTTGCACATACACTTTCAAAGATGCTATTTTTGCAAGGTATACAGGCACAGGAAATCTAATTCATTCACTTCTGTCTCGGTGCCTGCATACTTGTACTGTCCCTGACCTGATTCAGGTTCCCTTGGACTGCAGCTTGGAGCTTGTTTACTTGACAGAATTCACACAGTTTTCTCAGTTCTTGCTGAGGACACCAAGCCCATTTTGTCACAACATGCCCCACAGTTTGTCATGGTGGCTGTAGCCATTTACTGTTGCTCATTTTTGCTACCACACTCTGGATACCATACCCTGTACCTCAACCTTGAGCTGCAAGCAGGTACATATGCTGACCTGCAAGTCAATCCTGCGTTGTCTGTTTTTCTTTCCAGCATTCCTACCAAATACATCACAATCAATAACTTCTTCAGATTCTTCAAGAAGTGCACTTCTACTAATGCAATACTTTATTTTTTTAATAAACCATGACTATTCTGCCCTTTTGCTTGCCCTTGCTAAGAGGAACGCAGCACTCATTCCCTCCCCACAAGGTCGCAGAGCCCCAGCCTTGCCACCTCCAAAAGAACTGGGAAGGATTAAATAAAAAATTAACTGCAAAAATGAATTAGTCGGACTTTATACCAGGAAAGCGCAGAGGGTTGGAAATATTTATAAGGGCTTAGAGAGAAACTGTAACAGATCTAGCACAATACTCTTTTGTAAATATCCCAGAAAAGGAAGGAAAAAAGCCATCACTATCCTAAATCCTCAATACTGTGAACTAGGACTGCTTCACAACTGTTCATAATCATAGTTGTTTTGGGGGGTTTTTGGCTGGTTGGTTCCCCTGCCCCCTTCGCATTTCACCCTCTTCAAAATAACTAAGAAACACCTGTGCTCCTCCTTCAGAAAAGATTTCATGAGCATTTTACACCAGGACAAAACCGCTGTGGAACTTGCGGCTGCAACTCCTAATACATACTGCTAATTCACTCCTAAAGATTATATTAAAAAGCTGATAAATCAAAGTATCAAACTACCATGGCCAACACTTATGCTCTAATGAGAGAAATGTAGCAAGTCCATTGTTCATGGCTGCAAGTCACGGACAAACACTGACGACAACTAGAAAACCAGAGACAGAAACCTGCACCATTTTCCAACTCCCTCCCTTTGCAGGGTGTGGTGCAGAGAGGAAACTTCTACCTAGAGTGTCACAGTTGGGTTTTTATTTCATATCTGCATTTATCCATCTCTCATTGTTTTGAGACACTTTAGATACCAACAGGGTCAACTCCTGTGCAGTTACTCTGTGCTTTCTTCCCTCTGTTGTGATCTGCGTGCGTTCAGATTTTTATGGAGTGCCTAAAAAGCCTACAGTGTACGTCACCTGTTTGGAGATGTGGTATTTATTGCTTGCATCAGGAACCTTCTGTGTAATACACTAAAGCAGGGCAAGCTGGCTAATTACTGCTGCATCCAAGTTCAAAGTTCAGATCCAGATCCAGATGTCAAACTGCTTAAAAATTCAGGATCATCTGGTTTTACTTTTAGATTGGCTCATCAGAGAGAAAATCCCAAATCATGACGTTTGATGCTGGCTTCCTCATTTCTGTCCCTGAGTTGCTGTGTAATTCTTGGGAAGCAAAGAAAATCCCAAAGCCTTGCCTACCTAATGCATAAGACGTGTTACTAAAATGGTGTTACTTACCTATTTTTAAACTAACTATGTAGGATTCCAGTCAGTTGCCAGTGCAGTGACTCAGCAAAGCCCCATGCAGAGAAGCTCCCTGCTGGGACTCTTGTAGCCCGAAGGGAAGGAGGCCAGGTCATGGGCCTTTCCTCACAAAACGAACACACCTGTTTAGGCGACTGCAGGAGACACAGGATGCCATCTGAAAAGGCTCCTTAAAGTCAGAATGCAAATTGGTTTTGAGTGATGAAATAAGGAGAGAAGCACATTGCCTATGCAGCCTTCAGATTTCAGAATGCTGTTTTAAGAAAGCCTGATAGTCCTCCACTCAGCATCCTTACATTACTCCTCTTAATTTGCACTCAAGTTCAGTGACATTCTTAATTTTGCATTAAAGGTTCTGCCTGTCGCTTCCCAATCCGCACCTCTCTTGCACTGATACCCGGGTGTCTGCAAACGTGCCCAACATTTCTAACAGCAAAGCTCAGGCGCTCTTTTGGGATATTTTCTCCCAAATCCTCTTGGAACATGAATAGATTTTCAGACAGTATCTGTAAACTAGAATCCACAGAACTATCAAGGGTGTCTATGATTTCAAACACAGTATCCTCTATTCAGTAAGCAACTTATTTCAGGAGGTTGACTCATTTCCTTAAAGCTTTTTCAGCTATCTGTTGTGACTGAAAAAAATTCAGAAAATTTAGAAGTACTCAAGGAAATGAGCCAACACATCCTGGAAGAAATTCATCCAATACACACACAATGAGATAAATCAGTCTTAGATTTCTAAAGAAATGAGCAGGAGGAAGTTCTAAAAGAACGTGAAATATTTTCTGTGAAATACAATGTTTGTTTCCCATCATCGTAACTCTCCTTATGTCTGCTTTAAAAGCAACGTATTATGGCTAATCAGGAAGGTAAAGTGGGCTTTGTTGGATTTTTTCCCTGCAGAGACAAAAAACCTTCCCTGAAATAGTTTAGTGAAACCCCCCAATATTTAAATCATAAATATTATTGCCATTAAGCCTCATGAGAACTTTATTTCAGATCCCTGGTGCTAACCCCCAGGGGCATAGGGTCCATGGTCAAACTATACATCCTGAGATGAAGCCTTGTCAGTGAGATGCATAATGCATCACAGAATCACCTCATCACAGAGCTCTGGGCATGCTGGCAACCTGGCAGTCATAACCCAGGGACAAGGAAACAAACAGTCCCTACCTTTCAAGGGTCTCCAGCAGTGTAATCAAGTGCACTGTCTTGGAAAAGCTCAATTCTCTGAAAACAAAAACTTTTTTACAGCCTTTCCAAGGCTTCATGTTTCTAAATACCTGAAATCATGACAGGAACAAATGAAAAATCAATTTGCCAAACAATAAAGATTTAATTAAATAGTAGTTATTGCAAATTGCTTTTGTCCTTCTCTGTATTCTCACGTATTAGTAAAGCACAAAGAGTGTGACTCAAATAGAATCATAGAATGGTTTGGATTGGAAGGGACCTTTAGAGGTCATCTAGTCCAACCCCGATACTCAAGTATATTGAGTATTCTCAGTCATTAAGTGAAAAAAGGTAATTTTTTATTAAAACTTTTCTATGCCATTGCCCATTAGACATGAATAGCAGCATGACAATGCTGAACAGATGCCTTCACAGAATCACAGAATGGTAGGGGTTGGAAGGGACCTCCAGAGATCATCTTGTCCAGCCCCCCTGCGTGAGCAGCACACCCAGAGCAGGGGGCACAGGACCGCGTCCAGGCAGGGTTTGAATGTCTCCAGGGAAGGAGACTCCACAGCCTCTCTGGGCAGCCTGTGCCACTGCTCTGGCACCCGCACAGGAAAGGAGTTTTTTTCTCATGTTTAGGTGGAACCTCCTGTGTTCCAATTTGCACCCGTTGCCCCTTGTCCTGTCATCGGGCACTGCTGAAGAGAGTCCGGCCCCATCCTCTTGACACACGCCCTTCAGATATTTGTAAGTATTGATGAGATCCCCCCTCAGTCTTCTCTTCTCCAGGCTGAACAAACCCAGGTGTCTCAGCCCTTCCTCATAAGGGAGATGCTCCAGCCCCTGATCATCTTTGGTAACTCTCCAATGGACTTGCTCAAGCAGCTCCCTGTCCTTCTGGAACTGGGGGGCCCAGAACTGGACACAGTACTCCAAATGTGGTCTCACTAAGGCGGAGTAGAGGGGCAGGATGACCTCCCTTGACCTGCTGGACACACTATTTTTAATGCAGCCCAGGACACCACTGGCCATCTTGGCCCCAAAGGCACAGCGCTGGCTCAGGGTCACTGGCTGCCCACCAGCACTCCCAGGTCCTTCTCAGCAGAGTCTCTTTCCAGTAGATCAGCCCCCAACCTGTACTGGTGCCTGGGGCTGTTCCTCCCCAGGTGCAGGACCTTAGACTTGCTTTCGTTGAATTCCATGAGGTTCCCCTCGGCCCAGCTCTCCAGCCTGTCCAGGTCCCGTTGGATGGCAGCACAGCCTTCTGGCGTATCAGCCGCTCCTCCCAGCTTGGTGTCATCAGCAAACTTGCTGAGGCTGCACTCCATCCCTTCATCCAGGTCACTGATGAATATGTTGAACAGGACTGGACCCAGTACAGACCCTTGGGGTACACCACTAATTATGGGCCTCCAACCAGACTCTGCCCCATTGATCACGACTCTGAGTTCTGTTGTTGAGCCAGATCTCAATCCACCTCACTGTCCACTCATCTAACCCACACTTCCTTAGCTTGTTTGTGAGGATGCTATCAGAGGCAGTGTCAAATGCCTTTGGCTAGACATTTACAAAGTGACAACGTATGAACACGTGCTAGGCTAGCAAAGGTGCTAAACCTCTTCTTTCACTTGGGAGGCTCACACCATATGCACATACAGCTTTTGGAAATGTAGCATGGTCCAGAAGTGGTATTGAATCTCCCAGAACATGTTAGCATCAGCAGCCAGTTCTGAGAGGCAACCTCAACATCACCCCGCCCTTGGACAAATGATCAACTGGGGCTCTCCCAATGGAGGGAAACTGCACCCTGAGTTTGCAGCACAAAGTCACTCTTCAGACAGATTCAATCAAGACAAAATCTCTGTGCTGCCTTCTCATTTTCTCCATTACTCTTGACAGTCTTTCCAATTTAGGTCAATGTCTGTTCAGTCTTTCTGGCTGATTGCCTTGGACTTCATTTTTCTATTTGACGACTTCTCTGTATCGGAATATCCCTTGATCCCTGTATGTAATTTGTCCTCTTTATCTGGTCTGGCAAACAAGAGGTTTCCAAACCTTAGCATGCCCCCTTTGCAATCCACTAACTTCACCATACACAAGTTCTTAACGCGCCAGTGCCAACATCCAGAAATATCTTGTTGTTTTAATGCTTTTATCTCATACAGGAAAGCAGAGATCCAACTGCTCTTCTAATGATGCAGTTTCTTGTTGTAGCTAATAGTTACAACCACCAGATCAGCAGAGGGCTGGTGAAGGAGCAACCTCACAGTGCCTCCTGCCATGCTCCACTAGACAAAGCAGTCAGTTATCTGCACAATATCAGATCAGCAAATATCCAAAGGAAAACTATAACCAAATTAGATGCAACCCAAAACTATACTGAAAGTCAGTGGGGTTTTTTGAGGGAGGAGGTGTTCATTTTCTCTAGGGCAAGGCAGATTCAACTTCTTGATCATCTTAATTATTTTTCCCATTCAGACTCCCCCTCACCTTAACAGAACAAATACCATATAAAAACATGACAAGAAGAAGTAAAAAGGCAGAAAGAAAGACCAAATGAGAAGGTGTATACAGACACCCCAAACCAAGAGAAGCAAAAATAAAAAGGGGGTTGGGGGGTGGAATAATTTCATTATTTCCTACTTCAAATTAGCTTTTTTGTTTGCTTGCTTACAGTACCCAGAATGTCATAAACATAAATTTTGACATATTTCCCCGGAACGTTCCATGAAAAGAAACTGTATGGAAGGAGCAGAAGTGGGATTTAGAGAAAAACAACAACAAAACACACACTCAATGCAAGCAATGTATAAAAAAAATATTTTTTCAGGTTATGCAGCTTATTAGCAGAAAGTTAATTTTCAGAATAAAATTGCTCAGGATCTTTGCAATCTACTTGAGAACAACAGAATTTAGAATTTTCAGGATAAGTGAACTCCAGAGTAATGCACTGACAGTACAAACAGAGTTTTCCCATAATAACCAGAAAAAAACGCTAACCTGTCTTCAGCACTATCGTATCATATTCAGTGTAACAGAATGACATTTTTCCCCCCCATATATTGCCTAGATCTTTCTCTTCACACATATGCTTTATCAGTTTTGCAATGAGATGGATTATTTTTTCAGGGTTAAGATCTACCACTTAAACAAAAAGGATGACAATATAGTTACTTCTAGTCTAAAATCTTTAAGTTCATGTCATGAAGATGAGAGCAGGTGAAACCAAATGCTGCTTATGACAAGTACTAAATGGCTCTGCAGATTAAACTGGATGAGACCAAAGCTAAAAGAAACACAAAGGTCATGTTGCAATTCTTTAGAAGCAGTATCATTTTACCAGGGCCAAAAATCAAAGCCAATTACATTAAATTCATCACTAGAAGTCAAAAAAGGAGATAAACATCTTCCTTATTTAACTTTTTAGCATGAAATCTCAAAAATAAAAAGCTTCCTCTCTTGCAGCGTTAACATGCAACAGCAAAAAAGGACCACAAAACTGTGTACATTAATAAAGGCAAAGCAGCTTTATTCATTTGCGTAAATATCTTGAAAGCACCTACAGATAACAACATTTCTATGATTTCTTTTAAATTCCTAGCAGTGAATCCCTGGGACTCTGAAGGCAAAGAACAGAACCTAGAATTAAACACAACTAGAAACAAAGGCTTGCCAACTCAGCTACTCCCAGCAATACAAGTAAACCCAGAGTGTAAATAAGTCTTTACAATAAGCACCATCAGCTTTGCACTCCTATTACAGCAGCCAACAAATCACATCCCATCACACCCTCTCTGCTGGGGCCACTGCTGCACATTGCAGCCGAGCAGGACAGTCCCTCTCACTCCTGCAGGCTCCCAGCAGCTACCCCTGCTGCTCTCCCTTATCCCGTTTGAGATGCTGACTTACCATAGAGCTGTTTGTACTCTTGGGACAGTAAATGTTCTGTTGGTTTAGCTCTGCTTAGCCAATGGGCAGTAAATAGTAGCACCGAAGACAGTAATCTACACTAATTTGAAAGGCAGTAATTTTTATTTAACTGCTTGAGCAGGAGAGAAGGACTGTATTCCATTAAGTGTGCTGTAATTAGAACTGCTTTTCAAAATCAAAATCTTATGTGCTAATGACTCAGAACATCTAGCCCAATGGACAGCAAGAGCCATAAAGCTATTCACATCATTTGGTGAAATGCCACTGATGTCAGGTGGGTTGTCTTTGATTTTACTTGCAGAAAACAGATCACGTGTTTTGTTTTGTTGTTTCTGGGGGGTTGGGTTTTTTGGTTGGTTGGTTGGGGTTTTTTGTTGTTTGTTGTTTTTGTTTGGTTTTGGGTTTGGTTTTTTTTGTGTGTTTTTTTTTTTTTAAGGAAACTGGACAACACACTTTTCACCCTGTTACTCAAATAATTTAGAAGTTAAAGAATACATCAAAGAAAATGTTGTTGCCTGTACATGAAGTACTACTCCGTCAATAACTGCTAAAATCTTACTCACTGTTGACTTCGGTAGATTGTTGCATCCTTATTCAGCAACTGCCTGTCTGTAAGTCTACTAAAATTCAGAGATGCACTAATGTTGAAAAATTTGTCAAACTGAAATTTTCCTCTCCCTGCAGGCTACCATCTGCTGAACTATGTCACGCATGAAACTCTATATAGAAATTAAACTACAGTGAACATAGAAAGATGTTTTGTTTTTTTCTTTTTTTACGAGGTCATTACTGGATATTTATCTCAGTGACAACAGTATGTGCCTGCTATTGCATTATGTTTTTCTATGCATATTTCATCTTATAAAGCCAAATCCATTTAGGTTTAACTGGCTTCATATGTGAGAAAGTGCTTCCACATTTGATTGCAAATATAAAACATTGATTAAGGTCCTGATCTTGCAAGGCACTGAATGCCTTCAATTCTTAGTCCTCTTTACAGATGACACCTAGTAGGTCCAAGCTTTCAAGTTTTAATCTGTCGAAAATTATCCTCAAGTGAGACTCCACTCATGAACCACCACATTTATGACCATCAGATCAAGTTTAAATTCTCAAGGAAGGAGTAATTTCATAGAGCATGAGAGTTCATACCGTATCCAATAATGAAAACTTCTAATGGCAACTGAATAGCAACCATCAGAGAATTACTGTCAGGGAAAAGCAGAAACTGAATTTCTAATCACACTTTCTGTAAGAAAACTAGAAACTAGTGACCTGTATCCATCAAACCTTCTTCTGTGCACAGTTAAAGAGTGCTTGATGTTAACAGTGACAAGCAAGACAAGATCAAGCTGAAATTGAATTCTTAAATGTCTTTTAAGAATTAATATCCTTTGCCCATTTCCCTTACAATATGATTATATCTGCATAACTATCCAAGTTATTTCGAATATATACTATAAGTTTTCAAAATAAGCTCCTTTACATTCACTTAACACTTCATAGTACTCATCTTGCTTCTTCCAGGCAAAGTAAGGAATCTTTGTTGTATCTTTTCCTCTTCTTACTACAGTACCTGGGAAATGACTATGTTATTTTTATGAAAACTGTAGGTTCTTTTTTTGCGTTACTGCACATTGGGATACAAAGGATTAATGTATTCCCAAGGTCAGGGCAGGAATGACAAGTGCAATGGATCTACTAATTTTTTTAAACTTTCAAGGACCAATGACACATGAGTGATGGAATGAGCAATTAGTGGCTCGAAATACAACTGAAGACTTTGACATTAACTCCAAATGACTGCTAGACAAAAGAGGCAGATCTCATGAAAAGAGTTTGACCAGACCTCGAAACAAAGCTCTGAAGCACAGGATTTGCTTGCCTGGGAATTGGCTGCCCACCAGAGTGAGAGCGATGGAGGCCTGGATGCTGCTAGGCAGAGACAAGAAATGCTGCAAATGCAGACATTTGTAAGCTTTGTTTTTCCCAAGGAGTCAATGCCAGCTAAGCACAGTCAGTTTAACAGCACTCTTGTAGCATCTTCACTCCACATCAGTACCTCTCTTATGCCAAACTGACAAATTGTACAAGGGCTGGGTACTGCTTAGGCCCAGAGGAAAGTTCTTCCAAACCAGAGGAGCTCTAAGATGGTCAGGTCTGGCCATTCTCTGGATCTTTTTTGTTCCTCAAATAGCATAAGTTGCAAGACATCTTGAAGAGCTTTGCCTGGAAAGGAGGCTTATCAGGATCAATATCAGCACCTTCAGTAACCTCCTCAGGTTATAATTTAAGAACCTGTGTATCCAGTATCAGCATATATTAAAAAGTTATATTAAACATATCCACCAATAAAGTGTTATTTTCAGAGTCCTAGTATGCATGTTTCTCATCTTTTTAAGTGCCACTGGTTTTAACTACATCGGTCACGTCCTTAACATATTGTATTTAACACTCAGCTTACAACACTTCTCCATTAATTCAGATTCTTACAGTCATTGATAAATCTGTGCAGATGAAGGAGCCAAGAACTTCATAAAAATTTTATAGGAGGAATTCTAACACTGTGCATAATGCAAAACTAATCCATAAACTATTACTTACATGAAAAAAAATCAATAAATGAATTAATGCAACTACTTTTTCAATCCAGTTGCCAGTAATTTGGAATAACTGTTTTTCCCAAATTATTTTGAAAACACTGTATGGCATGTTGATTTGATGATCGAAAACAGCTCAGCAAACATCTTTTAAAAAAATCAAACTGAAAGCCAACCTCCTTCAAACAAATAAACAAACCAATCTAACACAAGGCAGTTTTACGGTTTTAAGGGAATATTATGAATTCAGAACTGTACATTGTTTTCCATTATCCAGTGTTTGTATTTGCCATCTTCCCATCTGCTGGAACAGCCACTTACATCAAAAAGGCAGGCTGGGGAAAACACCGCTTTCTATCCAAAGGATAGAAGTGTTGTCATGCCAAAACCTCTTGCAGTGGAAAGATACTAACAACACAGCTGAAGGTATCCTCCCTGCAGCTACGTTTGGCTAGTTTTCAGGTCAGGGGTATCTCAAAAACTTAAACACAATTAACTGAAAAGTGTGGATGTTCTGGCAACACTTTCTCTGTCACAGCTTGAACTTCTTCCAGACAAATATCATCCTACAAGGTTCTAGGTTTTATTTTTATTTTTCAGCAGGGAAGTAATCCTTTCCTTCTTACTACATTAAAATACATTCATATCTGTTTTAAGTGTATCTTTTAAGGTATTTGCTGCACACAATGGAAATACATAGAGAAAGCACCGTCTATTCATGTCTTCTAATTTCTGCAGTAAAGAGAAGGTATTATACTGTCCATACACTGATTTTTTTTTAGAAAAATTTACTAGCTCACAACTGAGTAGCAGTACCAAATTCTGTGTTAGGGAAAAAGTAGCTTTGCATGCGGTTTGGGATCTAGGAAAAAAGGAAAGAGTAAGATTGAAATGCAGTACCTGGAGGGAAAGCTTCTGATGACCCTTGGTTTGTTACAGGTTTTTTTTTTAAATCACTGTAAGTCTCACCACATATGATTTTAGGATACAATTCCTATATTAGACTGCCTTCACTTTTCATTATCCCACTCAAGAGGTGGCCTTTTCCTAAATATTACTAAGTCACCAGCAAATGAGGTATTTCATGGCAGCTTTTTTCCACATAGTTCTGCTTATCACAAATATCAACATCAGTCAAGACAGACTAGCGCTAATCCCAGATGCAGGCCAACATTAAAGTTCTCTCCTGTAATCCTACTTATTGTCGACTATGAATTTTGCTTTGTTATACATATTATTTAAGCATACATCTCCAGTGGGAGTTTCACCAACATCTCAACACGCACAGGTATGGCTCTTCCAGAGCTTCAGAGTCTTTTGTTTATTTTTTGAAGAGAAGAAAACCACTACCATGCTTAGATGTTCAGATAATGTCATTAAAAAATAATAAATCACCAATGGTTGATGACAAACAGCACAATGGCCAGCCGCCTGGAAGCCTAAGCCAAAGACTCTACCATGGAGCCAGCTGGATAAATACTGACTCCTATATGGAAAGTCAAGCCTATGGTTTGCAGACTTTAGCTGGAGCCAAAATGAGGAGCAATGACAAATTAATACTGTTATGCCTAGTGACAAACAGTACAGGTACTGTCAGATAGTACAGACAATAACAGTGCTGCTCAGATTTTAAAGTACAGAAAAGTACTCATGTTGCTCAAACAGGAAGAAAAAAAACTCAAGTGAATAATCAGGCATTTCTGGAAGATAATGAAATTATTACTTTGTATGTTTTCTATAATGGAGAACAGAGAAGTCTTTTGGGAATAAAGTATCTTAACATTTTCCAATCTCTCTGCCTAATATAAGCCACTATTTTAAGTGTATTAAAGGCAGTTTATGTGAAAGCTTTTTTCTTTTTAATCTTGTCTGACCTGAAATGGAAAGGCTCCAAACTCCATTACCCTAGGAGGTTTAGTATAAGCCTAGATCCAATCTAAATTGCCCTATATAACTCTGCAACAGTTCTTTCTGGTTTGATTTTTGCTTTGTTTTTATAATGTTATTGTGGATCCATGCAGTAGGTATAACAAAAAGCCAAGCAGCCTGTGAAAAGCAGTTGATGGAAATAAATGTAATGCCCTTTGATAGCCAGCATTTTACATGCGCTAAGGATCTCTAGAATAAGGGCATGCATCTCATAACTAGGACTCCATAAATTAGAACAAAAGCAGGCCAACCTAGGCAATTTGGCCGTGGGAGTTAATCTATTTAAACCAGAAGTAGGGTTCTCCTGACTTTTTGTGCTTTATTTCGTACTTTCCGATTTCTTTAAATTTGAGACTTCATGGCAACCCATAAAACTCATAAGATTCAACTTCCCTCAGGATCCCTCGAGCAGTGGAGAGTCCACCTGCTCAACTTCTTGAACAGTTCTCATTTCCTAAGGAAGTCCTGGTACCCTGTTGCTACAATAACACAGTGGCAAGAAAACTGGGAT
>VZTV01036289.1:6583-27693 GCA_013400875.1 Anhinga rufa
GGGGGGGCTGGCGGCTCGGCCCCGGCGCCGGGGCTGCCGTGGGGCGGCGGGGCTCGGCTCCTGGGGAGGCGGCGGGAGCGATCCCGGGCGGCCGCTGCCCTGCGTGTGCCGGATGCGAGGCTGCGGGTGCGCAGCGGAGAGCACGGCCTGTGAGCTGGCAGGGACTTTCGTCCCCGCTCGCACCCCGCCGAGCAGGCTGGCCTGCAGCGGCCCGCGGCTGTCCCGCTGCCTCTCCTTGCTCCTCCCGCTCCCGGGGTGTAAGGCCGGGGGTTTGCAGGCAGGACCGGGGCCTGCAGCAGGGCTGCCGGGGTCTGCTGGGGAGGGAGGCAGCCCCTCCGGCTGTGCTGGGGCAGCCGGCGAGGAGCGCTGGGGCTCTGGAGGGCCGGGCTCTGCGCCCCGTGGAGGGGGCCCGTTGCAGCCTTGTCTCATGATGAGCGGTCCCCGCCGGGGAGCGGGGTGGCTGCTGGCTCAGGGACCAGCAAGGCGGAGGAGACTGCCCGGTTAAGGGCCTGCAGAGGGGGCGAGGTGCTGGCAGGGAGACTGGCGTGGCAGACGGTGTCCCCTTGTGCAGCGCTTGCCGCTCTCTCTGTTCACACAGTAGCTTTTTCGCTTCCCTGGGGGCTCTGGGAACCTTTCCCACTGGAAACTGTGATTTGGGCCCTGGCACGATCTGGGAGACCTGGGGCTCTGGTCCAGCCTCCCGCAAGTGCTTGCGGCTCCGGGTGCCTCGGCAGGGTGGCCAAGCCCACAGCCGGCTGAGGTCTCGCTGCTGAGGGGGAGCCGCAGCGTGCCTGAATCGCAGCACTGTCTGCGCTGCAGGCTGCAGCGGGGTCTCAGGCAGCTGCCAGGAGCTGCTCTCCTCCCCTGGCAGCACCGCAGGCTCCCTGCTCGCTGGGGCCGTAGCTTGCCAGAGGGGGATGGGGCTCCTCTGGGCACTACCGGCTCTCACCTTTCCTGCTGCTCCTGAAACATGACCAGATGTTTCAGGGTCCTGTGGAGCTCACACCAGCGCTGTCCTGTTGTGGGCTTCTTTGCGCTGGGTGGGTCGCTCCCTCCCTGCTCTGCTCCCCACCTGCCTTCCCAGCTTCTTGTGTTTGCCCTCCAACATGGTGTGAGCTGTCCCCAGGCACCCTGCATGCAGGTCCCTGGGTGTGTGCTGGAAGTGACGGTGTGCCCCTTTTCCCGGTCCCTGTGCCGGTTTCCTTTCTGTTTTGGAAATGAGTCACACCGGTGTCACCATGTTGTGCTCCATAGGAAGGGCAGAGCTGAGCTGCTGATGGTGACGGGCAGTATAGTGCTCGGCACTGCTACCAGGCACTACCTGGTCGATTGCTGGTTGCGGAGGTGCTGGGGACTGGGGCTCTGCTCTCCCTGGCTTTCCTCCATCCAGTCTCGCATTTAGCTGGGGTCCCTCACGCAGCATCTGGGAGCATCTCCTCTGATCTTCCCTTGGGACAGGAGAGGCCGGCTTCCCATCCTGGTTGCTCCCAGCTCCGTGCCCAGATAGGCCCATCCTGGCTGGAGAAGGGGCTCCTTTCTGCTGCAGACCATGGTGGCAGGAGGCACAGCACAGCTTCCCTTGCCTTGCTTCGCCTCTCCCCTCCTTCAGTGCCCTTCTCCCCTCCCGTTTCATCTCCCACGTTTGTAAGCACAGAGCATAAGTACACATTGGGTAATAGGCAAGGTAAACAGTGGCTCTGGCCGGGGCACCCTGTGGAGCCAGCTGCCACGGTGGCTCCTCAGGTCCCATGTGGCTGCGCGTGAGTGGTGGTGGACAGTGGGTGCTGTGTGCCGAGGCCCCCTTGCCCAGTGCTGGAGCCATGGCTTGGTCTGGCAGAGCCTGCCCTCCCCAGATTTGAGGAGAGGTGCCCTGGGGCCTGACCACTCTTCCATCTCTCTGCAGATTGTGCTGCTGTCGGTCTGTTCCTGCTGCTGCCCTCTGGCCCGGCTGTCACGGGCGCGTCCCCATGCTTGCTTGGGTTGAGCAGGGGCCAGTGGGGCAGAGAGGCCAGTGCGTCTTGGGGCGCTGACGCAGGGAGGCCGCTGGACCCGCTGCTCCCTGGACCCTCCTGCTCCCCAGCTAGAGGAACCCCGATACTCTGATGGATCTGAGACCCTGCTCGCTGCTCCTGCTCTGGACTCTGGTGGTTGCCCTCGCTCTCCTGGTCCAGGAGGTGCTGGCCCAGCGTATTTACACCAACACCTGGGCCGTGCTCGTCCCCGCAGGGCCCCAGGAGGCTGACAGGCTGGCCAGGAAGCATGGATTCCTCAATCTGGGCCCGGTAAGTCCCCTGCTTCCCTTTCCCCACGGAAGTGGTGTCCTCTGCCGGCTCTGCTGCAGTCTGAGTGGGCACCAGGCTTGGCCCCAGAGCTGTCTCGGGGGCTGCTCTTTCTGGCAGCAGGGCCACTGTGTTTGAGCCTGTTCACTGCAGCCTTTCAGCATCTGCTGTGTTGACTCAAGGGTGGTAATTAGGTGGATGGAGCCGGGGCCTCCCCCCACCAGCAGGACGATCTGGTGGCATGGCATGGTATGGCACGGTATGCTCTGCCTGCTGGAGCAGGAAGGAGGAAAAGCCCATCCCAGCACGAGAAAATTGGGAGTGCTGTGTTGATAGAGGAGGGGAGGCTCCCGGTTTCTGACGGTGTTCCCCACTGCAAGCTGCCGCAGCGTGGCACGGCCTTGGCTCAGCTGGGGTGGCCGCAGCACCTCCTGGGTGTCCACAAAGCAGGCAGTCTGACAGCAGCTGTGTGTCCTTGGCCCTAAGCTGCCCTTCACAGAAGGTGTGTCAGCAGGTCCCCACTCCTCTCAGCTTTCTCTGCCCTCAGCCAGTGGAGGGATGGGGCAGCACACGTGGCTGTGCTGGGCCAGTGCATCTATCACCCCCCTGGCAGTGGGGCTGGGAGGACGGGGTGACGCCAAAGGAACCAGGGCCCCTTGTGTTCCCCCCAGCTGTTCCCGGCCTTGTCCCCAGTGCAAGGAGCTCCACGGCACTCTCCTCCCGGCAGCCTTGGCAGGGCCCAGCTCCCCTGTGCTCCTGGCCCTGGGCAGCCGGCTCCACTTTCCCTGGCAGCTGTGGGCTGTGTGTTCATTGGTAGCAAGGGTGCTTGCAGGTCTGGCTCCCAAGGCATCAGCGTGAAAGCCGGGCCTTGGCTGAGAGCCGTGGGGCTGGGTGGGTCAATGGCTAGGTTCCTGCTTGCCAGCACAGTGCTACGGGCAGGACATGTCCCTGTTGGCAGACTGCTTCTTGCAGGCCAGTGCTTCTTGATGCCGCTGTTGTAGCATGATGCCAGCTGCCCTGTGCTCTTGGCACAGGCTGATCTGTGGGGCTTTTCTCGGCCCTGCGCCATGGGCAGGGTGCTGGCCCCTGAGCTGGCGGCAGGTGGGGGCTTTGTCAACGGAGCTGGCGCCAGCATGACTGCCGTGACCAAGGCAGGGGGGCCAGGGGGATCCCATGGGAGTGGGTGCAGCAGAGCTGGCCCAAAAGGACGCTCTCCGGCCCCCGCACAGGCACGGGGAGCTGGACTCCCCCTGCTCTGGCGAGGTGAGGCTGGCACTGGTGGAACAGAGCCTGTATGGCTCTGCCAGCCCCCACTGAGCTGCCTGTGCACCGGGGATCTGCTGCCCCAAGAGTGGGGCACTGCTGCCGGGCTGGGCTGGCTCTGCAGGAAGGAAGCAAGGGGCAAAATCCCAGAGGAAATTGCACAACTCATGGCTGTGGTGTCAGGACCTTGCTGTGAGCAGCTGCCGGGGGCGGGCGGGGAAGGTGGCTGCCGCTGGAGCTGGCGCATGTCTTGTCCTGCCGCCTGAAAGGAGCCTTGCGTGGGGTGGTGGGTATGCAGAGCTCTCGGGACAGGGAGCTCAAGTCCTCCGGGGCTTGTGCCAGAGGAGGGAGATTTGTGGGGGCCAGGGCCAGGCCCACCAAGGGTGTCTGCACTGTGGGGACAGTGGGACGGCCTCACTCGGGTGCTGTCTGCGTGAAAGCACCTTAGAGCTGATGTTGCGGCAAAGGACATGTCTGGCCAGGGCCACTGTTGTTGCAGAGGGGACCAGGAGAGTGGCCCAGGATGCATCCCACTGGACTGGGTCTCCACCGAGACCCCTGGGAGCAGGGGATAGGCTTAGGTGCCATCAGCCTGCTATCAGCAGCATTTCCCATCACGCTGCGGTGATGGGTCCCAGGCCCAGCTGCCAAGGCTGAGGGGCACCAGGCTCTGTGGCCGTGTCTCCACTGGGCCAGGGGTGCCCGTCAGGCCCTGGGCTGCAGCACAGAGCTGTGCAGGGTCCCGGGGCTTGGTGGGGAGCCCAGGCCTGTTTGGGGTCTGTGAGCCATGGAGGTTCTGTGCCAGCTTTGCCTGGCGGTGCCCACTTGCACCATTTGCTCTGTGACCAGAGGCTGGCACCTTCCAGCTCTCCCAGCCCACTGAGCCGTGGGCTGTGGCGGCTTGGGCTGCAGCAGGAGCTGCTGGCCTGGGCATGTCTTCTCCCATTCTGGAGCCCATCCTGGTGTCTGTGCTGCGGGACGAGGCTTGGCTGGCCTGGGTAGCCCACTCCTGCAGAGGGGCCGTGGTGGCCCAGTGGGAAGAGCAGGGCTGGAAGGAGCTGGGCTTTCCCTCCTGGGAGGTTTCTGGGCTGCTGTTCCTGGGGGGTGTGTGCCTCTGGGACAGGATGCGGCAGCCAGCCTGGAAGGGGGGGGACTGGGCGCTTCTGGCAGTGCCCCAGTGAGAGGCCCCCAGGGTCCTTATCTGAGAGGATCCTGGCCTCAGCGTGGGGTCTGGACACTGTCCTTGGAGGCGTGCTGTCCTGGTGTACTCCCTGCTCCACCGCTGCCTACAGAGCTGGGGTGGGCGGGCAGTCCCCTGGGCCAGTGGTGCCTCCAGCAGAGAGTTGCTAGGAGCCGCATCTGGTGCCAGTGGCCTTGAAGGGAACCCAAAGGACAGTGTTGGGGGGGGTGGGAGTCAGAGGGGAGGGACGGATGCGGCAGTGAGGCGGGAGTGCAGTGGTTCACACCGCTGGGGCTGGTGCAGAGGAGGGGGCACAGGCACTGCCTGCCCCAGCTGGGGATGGGGAGCACTGGGGAAGGGCTCAGCTGCTGGTGCCAGCCTTGGGCTGCACTGGCAGGACAATGGGGATGAGCAGCTCCAGCAGCACCAGCCCAGGGAGGAGCGCTCTTACCTCCCATACCGCTGGGCTGCAGGTCCCCACTAGCCCCTGCTGCTGCCCGGCACGTCGCCCTGCTCCCAGGGGTGCGGGTGGGAGCTCGGATAGTCCCCTTGCCCTGGGGCTGGCCAAGGTGGCCGCGAGCTGTGGCAGGAGGTCAGTGCTGGAGTGGTGAGCTAGCACTGCTCGCCGTGGGATCAGCACTGCCTGACCCAGGGACGCAAGGGGCTGGGGGGTGGCTCTGCCCTTGCTGAGGACAGGGACTGTGGGGATTAGGGTGGAAGCATGT
This sequence comes from Anhinga rufa, assembly GCA_013400875.1. Lineage (NCBI taxonomy): Eukaryota > Metazoa > Chordata > Aves > Suliformes > Anhingidae > Anhinga > Anhinga rufa. The sequence goes on from VZTV01036289.1 coordinate 12,031, forward strand.
GGGCTGGCCGGCTCCTGGCTGCCACCGCAGTGTCTGTGCAGACCTAATCCGGTCGGATGACCAGGCAGAGCCGCGATCTGCTTGCAGGAACAATCGGAGCTCTGTCCTTACCCCTGGAGGGGGTGAGGAGGTGCTGGGGGAGGGCAGTGAGCCTGCAGCTCACTTTCCCCTCTGCCAGCCCAGTCCAGAGGCTTTTTACCTCTTCCCCAAATGCTCTGAGTTGCTGGGCATCCCAGGCTGTACTGGGGGGCTGGCGCCATGTGCTGCAGGGAACAGGCCCGGGTCTGTTCCCAGTGATTCTGGTGGTGCTAGAGGTGCGATGCTGCCCTAACAGACAGGGCTGCAGCTCTGCAACCAGCTGTGCCCTGCAGGGAAGGGTGCAAAGCTGCAGGCTGAGTCCTGGCCTTTCCTCCATCGGCCCAGGGCAGGAGGAGTGCCCAGGTGCCACCAGCACCAGGGGGCACAGCCCCGCATCACAAGCACCACACCTCCGGGAGCCAGCATGGTCTGCAGCTTGCCTGGATAAGCCAGCTGGCACAGCGTGGGGTTGATTTGCACACTGCGTTGTCCCCTGCTGCAAGCTTGTTCCCCACCATAGTCCAAGGTCCGGGGGAGGCGTGCAGCAGAGAGGAGCAGGGTCCTGAGCTGGCATCCAGGCTTTACCTGCCCCTTCCATTGGGACTGACAGTGTACTGGTATGTGCTGGTGTGCTGTGAGCACCAGACTCCTCTGGTGATGGAGCTGTGGACACAAGTCCCGACACCGATGTTCAGCTTTTGCTGCCCTGTGCCACTGGTGCTGGGCTGCCACGAGTCAAGTCCATTCCCTTTCCTGCCCATGAAGCAGCTGGTGCATGGGGGGGCTGTGCTGCAGAGGGAGCCCTGTGGAGCGGAGCAATCCCCCTTTGGCAGGCAGGGGCTTGGCCTGCTGGCACACAGTTCCCCCAAGCAGGGGTGGTGCAGGCCTGACTCCAGGTGCTGGGGTGCATTTCCCTCCTACCGTGGAGCACGGAGGGGCTTTGTGGTGAAGTGCATGACTTGGAAAGCTGCAGCCCAGATTTGCTGCCCTGGGGCTGAGGGTGCTGGTCAGCTGGATGCACCTTTCCTCCCCTGCTTGGCTCCGGCTGGCTGTGTGGCTGGCCAGGGTGGCGGCACATCTGCAGAGCTCCGATAAGCTTTGGGGGNCAACCAAACTGTTTTGCGGCAGCCTGGGGCAGCAGGGATGAGATGTCCTCTCCCTCGTGTTCCCGCAGCCCTTGCAGCCCAGCCCTACAGGTGACAGTGCAGCCTGGGCAGCTGGATCCTGCCTGCGGCCACGGCCCAGACTTCACAGCTTCTAATGGGGCAGAGTGGGCGCTCGGCCCCCTTCTCTCCAGTCCAGGCAGGCTGCTGGGCTGGGAGGCCCTGGGCAGCAGCGTTGGGACTGCCACAGTGCGGCCAGGCCAGCCTCTGGGATGTGCAGGAGGGGATAAGGAAATGACAGCACTGGAGAGGGTTTGGGTTTTAAAAATAACTGGCTGGGCGGCTGCATGGCCTCCTGGCCTAGCTGGACTGTGGTGAGTGCTGTCCTGCCTCAGCCCCAGCTGGGCTGTCCCCGAATGCGTGGGAGCTGAGCCACTGCCAGGCAGCACGGCTCCTCAGCTGGTGGCTCTCCCCGCCTGGGGTCCGATGCCTGCATGCCCCCTCGCTTTGCTCCGCTGGAGCTGGCTTTGCTCCAGGGTAGAGACTGGCGCTGAGTGGGTGCTCCGGTGGGGCACTGGCATGCATTGTGTGGGGAGAAGGGCTCTGTGAGTGGCCTGTCCAGAAGAGCAGAGGCTGGCTCAGACTCTCCCTCCCTGGCTGGGGCCACCTGGGGAATGGAGTCTGGAGCCCTCCTGGCCCCCCCTCTCCAGTAGCAGTGGGTGCCGGTTGGCTCAGCGAGAGGAGCAGCAGTTTTGTCTCCTGAGGTTGGTGCCTCTTCCAGGCTGGCTCTGAAAGGCCTGTCCCTCTATTCTGCTGCTTGTCTGGGGCCTCCATGCCAGGGCAGAAGCTTTGTTGGATAATTAAGGACTTACTACCATGCAAGGACCCATGGGAGGGAGAAGTGGGCAGAGGCCACATCACTGTGGCCCAGGGTCTCCCCTGCTGCCTTGTCAGCAGCTGCTGCAGCCTCTTGCAGGAGGTCCTGCACTGTGTACCAGCAGCCGCTCTGGAGTGGGTGGCCCAGCCTGCCCATGGCTTGGGATTGCAGGTGGGGGGACAGGGAATCGGGGGGACTGGGCTCTCATGTCCATCCTGCTCTTCTCTCTGTTGCAGATCTTCGGTGACTATTACCACTTCCGGCACAGTGGCGTGGTGAAGCGTTCCCTCTCGCCCCACCAGCCCCGGCATAGCCGTTTGGCCAGGGAACCACAGGTACTTGCAGCAGGGGGGCCCTGCCTGCCATCTGTGGGGTCCTGGCTTTGGTCCTGGGCATTTCTCACTGGCATGTGAGCCAGCACTGGGCACAGGATGGGGCTGAGCTGTCTTGAACTGTCCCCTGGCATTGAGGCCTGTGGCAGAGCCGGGTGGGGGCCCGGCACATGGCTGGCAAGGGCAGGAGGTTGGCGGAGCTGGTGTCACTGTTCTGCAGGCTGCTGTGATCCCAGGACATGGTGCAGCCTTGGCTCCATGGAGGGCTCTCTGCCCTCATACGTGGGGCAAGGTGTGCAGGGCAGTGCCAGTAGTGCCAGATCCCAGTGTGGTGGTGCGGCAGGGCTGCCGTGATCTCTGGCCCCTGGCTCCGGCCCAGGCGCCTGGCATGCTGGCAGCGCAGTGGGGCGTGCAGCGTGTCGTGGCGGCTGGCAGGCTCTCGGCAGCATGCTGCTTGGCAGAGCTCTGTGCTCTGACCTGCCTGCTCCACTGGAGCGGAGCCTGTCGTGGGACGCCTGGCATTGCCACCCTGGCACAGCTGGGCAGGGGAGGCCGGGAGGGATGGTCTGGGTGCTGCAGTAGCTCTGGCAGGGTCAGATGCCAGGGCTGGCTGCAGGCTCCCTAGGGAGAGCCCCTCTGGGCAGGCTGCCGGTTGCGGGAGAGGCGGCCTGGGCGGCTGCTGGCATGGGCACAAGCTGCCAAGGGGGGCAGGCAGGGGCAGCGGGGGAGCCCCATGCCCTCTCTGCCCCCAGGTGCAGTGGCTGGAGCAGCAGGTGGCAAAGCGTAGGACCAAGCGAGACGTTTTCATGGAGCCCACGGACCCCAAGTTCCCGCAGCAGTGGTACTTGGTGAGTGCCAGGCAGGGGCTGCACGCTGCCAGGCGAGGAGGGAAGCCACGCAGTTGTGACAGCAAGTTCTGGGGATGCAGATGTGGCACACGAGGGACGACTGTCAGGCAACTGCAGCTGCCAGCCAGGCTGGCAGGGAGGAGGAAGGCCTGAGACAGCCGCCTGATGCTGTGGGTTCGGGGATGCTTCAGGGAAGTGGCTGTGCTCACAGAGCTGCAGCTCCTGGCTGGGGTGCTGGCAGGGCTGGGGAGAGCCTGCAGCTGGACTAGGGGGGAGCAAGCCCTTAGCCTGGCCCAGGAACAGGGTCCGTGCCTGTGCCTGTCTGCATCATCGAGCTCCGGCACAAGCCTGATTTCTGTGAACAGAGCTGTGTTTATGGGATCTCATTTTGGAGCCATGCCCAGCCCTCTGTGCCCAGGTCCCTTGGGGTTTCCTCATCCTCACGCCGCAGCAGAGGGGGGTGAAGGCTGCCTCTTGCCCGTCCTTATAGCCGGGCCTGGGAGGGCACACCCCTGCTGCAGTGCCAGCAACTGGGCGCAGCTCCTATTGCCAGGGCTTTTCTCGGCAGTACAACACGAACCAGCGGGACCTGAATGTGCGTCAGGCCTGGGAGCAGGGCTACACGGGCAAGGGCATCGTGGTTTCCATCCTGGATGATGGCATTGAGAAGAACCACCCTGACCTGGAGAGCAACTATGTAAGTGTGGGGCAATGCCACAGGGCAGTGTGCCATGGGAGCCTGTCTGGGCAGCTGTGTCTGCTCGGTGCAGTCCTGGAGCTGTGTGGCACAGTGCTTGTGCCTGCTGTGGTGGGACATGGAGGAAAGTGATGGAGGTGGGACTGGGGCCCAGCCCCCCTGCTCAGCCCAGCCTGTGGAACACAAGTGTGGCCCCATGGTGGTGGACCTCGGTGGGCAAGGTGGACGGTCTCTAACTGCCATGTCTGTCTTCCAGGATCCAGGGGCAAGCTTTGATGTCAATGACCAGGACCCAGACCCGCAGCCCCGTTACACACAGATGAACGACAATAGGTGAGGCAGGAGGCAGAGGCAAGGGTGGCAGAGCCCAGCCATGGCAGAAACTCAGTGGCAGTGCCAGCCCTCAGGGACTATGGGAGGGTGCAGGGGTGACAGCACGCTTCTGCCCCATGGAGAAACTCCCTGCTTCCCTTTCTGATGCGAGCAGCATCCTTTGGGGCTGCCCAGTGCCAATGCAGGCTGTTCAGTGCCCCCTGCTCCAGAGCAGGAGGGTGGATGGAGATGCCCTGTGGGGCCTTTGGCTGCCTGCTTCGGGAGGGATGGGAGGCAGGCAGCCTGGGTGCTGGTCCCTCCGGCTGCAGCTGGTGCCCAGCCCCAAGTTCCTTGCGCCCCCTCTGAGCACACTTGATCCCGTTTCGACTGCAGACACGGCACACGCTGCGCCGGGGAAGTTGCTGCTGTGGCAAATAATGGGATCTGTGGTGTCGGCGTGGCTTACAACGCCAGGATTGGAGGTGGGTGCCACCCTGCCCTGCACCAAGAGTAAAGCCTGCTCTGGGCTCCGCGGGTGCCTCGCAGCCAGAGGAGTGGGCTGTGCCAGGGGTCTCGGTGTTGCTGGCCTCTGTGACAGCCCATGGCACGGGGCAGCAGCAGCAGATGGAGGGCTCTCGCCAGTGGCACCGCTGCCCAGCAGCGTGCGGCCGCCCTGCCCCATCCAGTTGCCTGTGACGTCTGCTCTCTGGCCCTAGGCGTGCGCATGCTGGATGGGGAGGTGACTGATGCTGTGGAGGCCCATTCCCTGGGCCTCAACCCCAACCACATCCACATCTACAGTGCCAGCTGGGGCCCTGAGGACGATGGCAAGACTGTGGACGGCCCGGCCCGGCTGGCGGAGGAGGCTTTCTTACGAGGGGTCAGCCAGGTGAGCAGGAGAGTTTGCTGGGGGAGTATCGGCTGAGCTCCTGCCCCTTCCCCCAGGTGTCCCTTCCTGTGCCTGCCCTGGTTGTTGTTCCAGCCCTCCCTTGATGAGCTGTCTTCCAGCCCATCGCCAGGATCAGGCTCTGTTGGTTTTTCCTGTTCGTCCTGCAGGATGGCTCTGAGTCAGGGATCCTCCCATGCAGGGTGCCTATCTCACCTTTCTGAGCGTCCCTGTTCTCCCTGCTCAGAGGGCTCCCACACAGGCCCATGCTGGGATGCTCTCTCCCTGCTCTCCGAAGCCCTGTGCTGGTTCCTGCTTCATTTCATGCTAGCCGCTTGCCCTTGCTTCCTCCGTCTGTCCTTCCCCTGCTGTCCCCCTGTGCTGTCAGCGCAGCCTGTGCCTTGGCATGGCTGTGGTATAGCCCGTGTGGTTCAGCTGTGCCCATGTTCCGCCTGGGGTTCCCCACTTAGAGAGATGCGTGTGCTATGCAAGGCATGCTGGCAAACCCACCCCGCTGTGCCATGCTAGCTCTGTCACACACGCTGTGAGTGGAGCCCTGGCTTTTGGGTGCTGAGCAGCTGGTCGGGACTGCTCTGCCGAGCTCCCGCAGTGCTGCTAGGCACCTCCAAATCCCACACAGGCAGAGTCAGCCTGGGTGATTTCCGAGTGGAAAAAGACATCGGTTCTTGGAAGCTCTGCTTCGGTAGGGCCTCCTGCTGCCCAGTGCCTTACCTGTTGGGGCAGCCTCTGCAGAGCTGCCTCAGCATCTCCATAGGCATGGCAGTGGTGAGGGATGGGGGTACCAGGTGCCCGGTCCAGCGGGCTGACCGGTGGCATCCCACTGTCCCATGTGTCCCAGCTGCATCTGCTCAGTCTTTCCCGCTCAGGCTCCAAGAGCCCTGGGGCCAGCACTGTCCCCTTGTCTCCGGCTCCGGCCTGAGGCTTCCCGCCCTGCAGCAGCACGGGTGGGTGATGCCAGTGCTGGCCCTCACCCTGCCTCTGTTGCTAGGGCCGAGGGGGGCTGGGCTCCATCTTCGTCTGGGCATCCGGGAACGGGGGCCGTGAGCACGACAGCTGCAACTGTGACGGTTACACCAACAGCATCTACACGCTGTCCATCAGCAGCACCACGCAGTATGGTAACGTGCCCTGGTACAGTGAGGCCTGCTCCTCCACCCTTGCCACCACCTACAGCAGCGGCAACCAGAATGAGAAGCAGATAGTGAGTTGGGGCTGTCAGTGTTTGCAGGCCGGGGGGCTCATGGGGGTGGGATGTGCCATGAGCTGCAGCCACCATGGGCATCCCTCCAGGAGCCGAGTGGGCTGCAGTGCTGGGAGCAGGGCTGGCCCCGCTCTGCCATGCTGCTGCGCTCCGGGTTGCTCCCAGGGCTCCATCTCGTGAGTTAAGGGCTTCTGGAGAGAAGCTTGTGAGCTGCTCCAGGAGCAGTGGCTCTGCCCCACCTCTCATGGCCCTCGTGGGGATGCAAGCCCCTGAGCCAGCTCCTGGACTTGGCGGTGCCTGCAGCAGCTCCTACCCCGGCACTCCTCCTTGCAGGTGACAACTGACCTCAGACAGAAATGCACCGAATCGCACACGGGGACGTCGGCCTCAGCGCCCCTGGCTGCTGGCATCATTGCCCTCGCCCTGGAAGCCAAGTAAGGGCAGGCACAGACTGGGGCTGAGCTGGGGTGGATGTACAAGCCCTGCGAGGCAGCAGCACCCGGGCACAGACCCGCCTGGGGCTGGGAGGAGACGGGTGCCAGTGCCTGAATCCTGTGTCTCCCCGCAGCAAGAACCTGACCTGGCGGGACATGCAGCACCTGGTGGTGCAGACGTCAAAGCCGGCTCACCTCAACGCCAATGACTGGGTCACCAACGGTGTTGGCCGCAAAGGTACCAGGGTGCCAGGGATGGATCAGGGTCTCCCATTGCCACAAGTATCATTAGCCTCGAGGTGCTGGGGTAGAGCACACCAGCAGCCCTGGGGAGCAAAGGAGGCAGGAGGCCCCAGCGAGCCATGCAGTGTGGCCAGGGACCCCCAGGAGCAGCACTGACCCCCTCTCTGTCCACAGTCAGCCACTCCTATGGCTACGGCCTGCTGGATGCTGGGGCCATGGTGAGCCTGGCCAAGAACTGGACCACGGTGGGACCTCAGAGGAAGTGCGTCATCGATGTCCTCACGGAGCCGAAGTAAGGGCTGGTGAGCCCATCAGGGCATTGCCCAGCATCCGCCCTGCGCACAGCCGCGTGCAGGTGCCTGGGCCCCTCGGGGTCCCGGGTGGGGAGTGGAGAAGTTCTCCTGGGCTGAGCTGCCCCCGAGACTCCAGACCGTCCTCCTGCGAGAGCTTGGGGAGAGCTGGGAAAGCTGCCTTCAGCTGTCCAGCACTGACATTGACCACTGAGCCTGCCTGCTCCTGCTGGGGCTGGGCTGGGTGCGGTGGGGGTGCGGGCAGGCTGGGGCGCTGTGGTTTGGGAGCAGCCAGCACGAGTCATCCCCAGACAGAGGGGCTTTTCAGGGGTCAGACAGAAGCTCCTTTTACTCCCACTTGGCTGCCGCCACTGCAGTGCAGTGTGTGCCGAGTCTCGTGTGTGGCCAGGGTGTTCCCCGGGGGCTTTCAGGGTTTGGGGNAGGGCTAGGCCCTGCCTCTGCCTGCTGCCCTGCCATGGTCCCCTGGGACCCAGCCCTGCCCGTCCAGAGCGGGCACTCCTTGTGACTGGCATCCTGTGCTGGCACCAGGGCTGGCGCCGTGGGCAGCTGCCGGGGGGGGACGGCCACACACAAGCAGTGGCGTGGGGATGGCTGTGCCTGTCCAGTCCCATCCCTGGCCGCGCAGTGCAGGGTGGAGCTGGCCCCGTGGCGGGCGAAGAAAGGGCCCATTCAGGGCTGGCAGAGAGCGGCGGCTGGGGAGGCGGCACCGGGCAGCGCGTGCTCGGCAGAGCAAACCCCCTGTGCCCGGGAACTGGGGCAGGCCCATGTGGGCAAGGCAGGGCGCTGCCTGGGCGTCTGCTGCCTGCGTCCTGTGTGGAGAGGGAGAGGAGGCACCAGCTGCTGCGGGATTGCCTGCAGCTCCAGCTGCCCCCCACAGCGGGGAGCAGGGGCCAGGGTGCCCCATCGCGTGCCCCTGGGCTGGGACTGAGCTCACTCTTGCCTGTCCTTGGCAGGGACATTGGGAAGCGCCTGGAGGTGCGGCGGAAGGTGGATGCCTGCCTGGGGAAAGCCAACTACATCAGCCGGCTGGAGCATGTGCAGGCCAGGCTGACGCTGTCCTACAACCGGCGGGGGGATTTGGCCATCCACCTCATCAGTCCCATGGGCACCCGTTCCACCCTCCTGGCTGCCAGGTAGGTGCTGGGCTGCCGGGTTCCCCGCAGCAGCCCCAGGCCTGGGCTGGCACAAGTGGGTTTGCGGGATGCTGGCACTCACCTCTTGCCCCGCCTCGCCCAGGCCCCATGACTTCTCAGCTGATGGCTTCAACGACTGGGCCTTCATGACGACGCACTCGTGGGACGAGGACCCCTCCGGGGAATGGGCGCTGGAGATCGAGAACACCAGTGATGCCAACAACTACGGTAGGGCTGGGCTGGCCTTGCCCCCACTGCTGCCTCCCTCTGAGCCCAGGGCAGGAGTGGGAGCAGCGCAGGCACCCAGTGTTCTCCCCAGCACCCCTGAGCTGAGGGGCCAGCGACACCTTGGATGCTGGGGAGAGGCTGGAGCTGGGCCTGTGGGGAGGGGATGCAGCTCCTCTGGGGTGGCTGGGGTCTGGGGCAGCAGGTACCCCCCATGCCAGCTGGCCTGGCCACCACACCCCGCTCCATGGGCAGCCCTGCGCAGGGGCATAGTCCCATGTCGAGTGCTCTTCCAGGCGCTGGGCACAGCCCTGCTGTCCCCTGTCAGCCTGTGGCAGGGACCAGTGCAAGGCCCACCCCGTGCCTGTCCCGAGCGCGGGTGGTCCTGCGGGTGCATTGGTGGTCCTCATCCCGTGTCATTGCAGGCACGCTGACCAAGTTCACGCTTGTGCTGTATGGGACAGCTACCGACTCCCCCAGCCTTTCCAACCAACTGGAGAGCAGCGGCTGCAAGACCCTGACCCCCAGCCAGACCTGCGTGGGTGAGTGTGGGGCTGGCAGGGAAGGGAAGGGGGTACGGGGTGCGGGTGGTCCCCCTGCCTGCACTGACCCTGTCTTTCCCGCAGTCTGTGAGGAGGGGTACTACCTGCACCAGAAGAGCTGCCTGAAGCACTGCCCTCCCGGCTTCGCGCCCGGCATCCAGAGTACACACTACAACCTGGAGAACAGCGTGGAGCCCATCGCGCCCCACCTCTGCCTGCCCTGCCACCCCTCCTGCGCCACCTGCGCGGGGCCCGGCCCCAACCAGTGCCTGACCTGCCCTGCGCACTCCCACTTCAGCAGCCTCGACCTCTCCTGCTCCCACCAGACGCAGAGCAGCCGTGCGTCCCCTGCCCTGACAGATGGCGAGGGCCTGGCTGAGGCCCCCTCTCCAGCCAACCTGCCCATCCTCATTGCCAGCCTCAGCTGTGTCTTCATCGTCGTCATCTTCATCACCATCTTCTTGGTGCTGCAGGCACGCTCAGGCTTCAGCCTGCGGGGCGTGAAGGTCTATGCCCTGGACAGCGGGATCATCTCCTACAAGGGGCTTCCCTCCGACATCTGGCAGGAGGAGGGCCCCTCTGAGTCGGACGGTGAGGAGTATGAGGCCCACAACGAGAGGACTGCCTTCATCAGAGACCAAAGTGCCCTTTGATGAGCCCTCCCGCCCCTCCCTCCTCCCTGCCCAGCACCAAGGGGCCGGGGCAGGCGAGGCCGAGGGGCCCTGGACTCTGCTCCCGTCCCCCTCCTGCACCACAGCAGCCTGGGGCTCCCCACCCACCGGCGCCGTCCCTCAGCCCTGGCCTGGGCTGCCAGGCACGGCCCTGCCGGCACCGTCCCCAGCTCAGCACCGTCCCAGTGTTGCACCATCTCTTGGCCCCGTGTCCATTCTGTACCCCACGCTGGGGTGTTTGATGGCACCGGGGCCCCTGCCGCTCACCGGCCCTGCGCTGGCAGCCGTGTCCCCTGCCCCAGGCGGGCAGCTGCTGCTGGGGGTCATGGGAGTCCCCCAGGGTGGGCAACGTGTGGGGTCCCTGGGTCGTCATTGCTCAGGCTGGGCTGGCCAGGGCAGGGGCGGCTCTGCCCTGAGCTGAGACATGCTCTGCCCCACCGGGGCTGAGCCCAGCCCACGGCATGGCGTCCCCCTGCCCCTGCTGCCATCGGCACTTGCTGGGCCTCTGCCTGCGTCCCTGGCTTGGTGCGCTGCGTCCCGGCTCCCTGCCACCTCCTGAGGGCCTGTCCGCTCCACCCGTGCCCTTCAACAGCAATAATGGCCAGGCCTCAGCCTCTGCTGCCTGCTTGCCCACTGCCCGCCCGTCCCACCACGGCTGCGGGCGGCTGCCTGCAGTGTGGGCAGGAGCCCCTCGCCCCAACAGAGAGCATGGGGCAGGGCAGCGCCTTCCCTTGTGCCCGAGGCTCAGCCCCACAGCGTGGGCAGGGACCCCCTTGCACAGACCCTGCTCTGCGGGGCTGCCCCTGGCCCCCTCATGTTTTGCCCCTGGGCAGGGCTGTGCGGGCTGCTGGCCCGGGGCAGTCGGGCAGTGCTGGTGCCTGTACCCTGCCTGTGCCGGGCAGAGCCCGGTGTCCCTGCAGCCCCAGCGCCCCCCTGCCCCCTGACGTGCCTTGCCCCCACTTGGTGACAATCCGTTCTGCTCCCTGCCGGAGCCCCCTCCCGCCGCCACCTGCCCTTGCTGCCCCTTCCCCGCAGGCTGGGGGCCGATGCTGCGAGCCCCTTCACCGTCCACCGCCGCACACCGGGGCCGTGGCACGGGCTCCCACCCCGTGCCAGCACCAGCCCCAGCCGCCGCGGACGGAGCTGCCAGCCAGGGGCCACAGGACTATTTTTCTATAATAACTTTTTGGTGCACAGTATTTTTTTCTTGTAATTTAATCAGCCGGGAGCTGCCTCCTGAGCCTGTTTTTAATTTAATGGATGTGGATATAACGCTAGAGAGACTGAGTTATTAAATGTTCAGAACTATGCAAACCAGCTCCGCTGCCTGTACTCTGTGTGCTGTGACCGCCGGTGGCCTCGGCTGGGACGGGCAGCCTGTCCCCAGGGGCGGGAGGGCGCAGGGCCTGCAGGGCCTGGCTCTGCTCTGCAGCTGCAGGAGGGGGCCTGGGGCTCTGCCTGCAGCTGGGATGGAGGCACTGTGTGTGTTTGCCGTGCAGGCAGGGAGCCCTGGCTGCGGTGCTGCCCGCAGTATTGTGGCTGCTGGAGCCTGCAGCGCTGGATCCCCCGCAGCCCCTGGCCAGCACAGAGAAACCCCCCTGGGAGGCAAAGAGACCCCCGAGCCAGGGGCTGCCTTGCCGGGGCTGCGGGCAGGAGCCAGTGCAGGCAGGGGCTGCTGTGTGGGGTTGTGGTAGGGACTTGGCACCCAGGCAGGGACCGGCCCCTTCACCTGAGTAATGGGAAGCAGCTGCTTATTGGGAACCCACATAGAGGGGAGCTAATTTAGGAACCGGCTGTGGTGAGTGGAGGCAGGGGCAAAAGACTGGGGGGACTTGCACCCCTTTCCCACAGCATGTGGGCTGAGCCCCTCCACCTCAGCCTGGGGACCAGCTGAGCTCACTCGCTGCAGCCCCTGCATCCAGCACCACCCTGCAGCCAGAGCACAGCCCCAGGGCAGGGGTGGCTGGGCCAGACCTGGGACCTGGTCATGCCATGGCCAAACCCCAGGCAGAGCCCACCCCAACTCCACCAAGCCCCCTGAAGGGTCCTGGTCCCCCAGGAGGGTCTGTCACGGATGCACTTGCTCACAGAGGCAGCTCCTCTCTGCAGAGCCCCTCGGCCTCACTCCACCTGTGGCCACAGCAGTTTCCTGTGGTCTGGAGCGAGCTCCCCATGGTCTGCAGGCAACTGCAGGCACTTCTCATCTGGCTCTTCCTTTTCTCAAGGGACTGGGTGGTGTCCCTGTCACCTCTTGGCTGAGGGCTGCTCGGCCCAAGCTGGCAGCTCATGGGCTGGGGGGCAGCTGGGCACCGTGGGCAGGCTGCAGCCATCAGGTGCTGCAGTGACAACCCCCACGGGCGAGCAGGCAGAGGCCGCAGCCCCACCGGATTCTGATGGCTGCAGGGGTGTGTATGGAGGATGTGAAACTGGGAGAGCTGTGGTGTGGTCTACAGCAACCTTCCTGCTGCAGGCAGTCAGGGCTTCCAGGGAAGGAGAGCTTCTGCATTCACCATCACACTCGGAGCCTTGCAGCAGAGTCCTGATCAGCCTGGCACTGCAGCGGGGACAGCCCCCAGGCTTGGATGTGGGACTCACAGCTCAGGCAGAAAATAAAACTATTCCTGGGCAGGCTCAGGGCCTGGGGCAGAGCGGGCTGGAGGCGGGCTGGAGGCAGGCTTGTACCTGCTGCAGATCGGGGCAGCTGCAGCGCTGGTGCTAGCGGAGCTGCTCTCCCCCTCAAACGTGCAGTTTCCAGGGAGCCTGGTACTGGTGGTGTCAGCATCAGAGTGCTCCGGGCGGCTGAGTGGGGCGCAGGGAAGGCAGAGAACCCCCAGCAGGCAGAACTCTGTGGGGATGGGCAGGCAGGGACCCGCAGCAGGGAGGACCCCGTGGGGACCAGAGCCAGTTACAGGGTGACCAGCTGGTCGGCGATAGGGGACCCTGGAAGCACGTGGCAGCTTTTGAGCTGCTCGACTGGGCAGGCTGCAAATGGTGCATTAACCGGGCTCCTCTCACCCAGGGCGGCTGTGGTGACTCTAGGTGGGGTTTTGTGCGCTCAGCAGAGAAACCCCCTGCGCTTGCTGGGGTGCTGCTTGGGGTCTGTGCCCGGGGCACTGTGGCAGCCCCTGGCCATGCCGTGCCGTGCCGTGCCATGCCATTCCATTGTACTGCTCCTTGGCATGACCACCCAGGCATCGATCAGCTATGGGAAGACGAGTCAGCAAAACTCCAGTCTGATGTGCTTTTTCCCCCAACTTCCTCTGAAAGTGGAATCAGCTTGGTTGTGTCCTGCAGATGGCCGTGGCACCCCTCTGGGGCCGGGGCCTCCCTGCCAGGCACAGGAGAGGGGGCTCAGCACAAACCACCCAGGAGGTGGCCGGGCTGAGCGGAGCGGAGCCAAGCCGGGCTGTGCCAGTGCCAGTGGCAGTGCTGTCCGGAGGTGGTGATGGCTGCCCCAGCGATGTGGCCACCAGGGCTGAGCAGTCCCACCGTGGCACCAGTGAAGCACTCTGAGGTGGGGAGTGCCGCAGGGGGCAGGGCCCCAGCTGTGTGGGTGCAGGCTGGCACTGAGGGCAGGGGCACAGCTCCAAGGGTGCCCGTGCAGTGGCTGCTCTGTCCTGTGGCCTTTCATGGTTGCGAGGGCCAGGCTTGGGGGTGGTGACAGGATAGCCCCCCTTCAGTGGGGCTGCACAGAGCCCCAGGGACCCCTGCTGGGTCCCCCCCCAGTCCCTGCAGCTTCTCAGGGAAGCAGGGGCACGGAGACGGGCTGGGGGACAGGCAGGACCAGGCATGGCTGAAGGGGCTTTGCTGGGTGAAACCCTTGCGGGGCCAGGTCTGAGTTCAGGCTCCGCAGGGGTGGTGGACGACAGCCAGGGCGAGGGAGAGCCCCGGGCTCCTGCAGAGCTGGATCCTGCTGGCGCCAGGCGCTGGTGCGAGGCAGCCGGGAGAGGGGCGGCAGGGCTGGGGGCTGCCCAGCTATGGTGGAGCTGTGTGCTGGCGTAGGCCCTGGGCGCGGGGACTAGCAGGGAGGGGAGGAAGCACAGGAAATCTCGCAATGGCTGTATGGTCAGCACCGGGTTTCCTGTTCCTCCCCAGGAGCCGGAGCTGCACCAGGTCCAGACTGCGCCGGCCCTGGCCCTGGGAGGACGCCAGCACCAGCCCCACGGCGGGGACCTCGCGGCACATGCAGGTTGGAGGGGCTGTGCCCCAGCGGGGCATTGGCAGAGACAGGGGACCCCTTTGTGGGGCTGGGGGGGGTCTCGGCCCTGGCCCTCTGTGGGGTAAAGGGCTGTGCCAGGGATGTCCTGCCCTGCGTGGAGGTGTGCCCCAGCACCCTCCTGCTCCTGCTGCACCCTTGCCATGGGGCAGGGCACCCTGGGACCACGGCTGGGACCAGTTTGGCTCCCAACAGCTGTGCTGGAATCCTGGGTACTGGGGTGCATCCAGACTTGGCACCTGCCTCTGGGGCTCGGCGCCCTGTCCCCCTCCTGCCGGCTCCCCACACGTGCCCTGGCCCCTGGGAGCTCCCCTGTCCCGGCATGTCCAGCTGCCCCCACCGCGGGCACAGGGGTGACTGTGCCAACAGGCAGGACAGGGCGGGAGCTGCCAGACTGCATGGGGCCAGTGCCCCAGCCAGGGCAGGGGGCACAGCTGCGCTGCCCTTGGGAAGCAGCCCTGCGCGCATGGCAGAGGTGACGCTGCTGACACTTCCTCCTCCCTGGCACCGTCCCTGAGGGCCCCAGCTGCCGCAGGGCTTGGGGCGCGCTCAGCCCTCCCACCTGCTTTGAATGCGCTTTGCAAGGACTCCGCTCCCTGTTGCTGCCGGGCTTGGGCACCATGTCCCAGTGACTGGGCGATGGGGTGGGAGGGTGCAAGATGCAAAGAGCCCCAGCCACTGGTGAGGGCAGTGCGGGGCATGGGGTGGCAGCCACTGCTCAGGCTCTCCCACCGCTCCGCAGCCTCCTCCCACCCAGGACGGTGGTGCCATGGGGTTCGGGCCAGAGCTGTGGTGCCCACAGGGGCACAGTGCACTGCTGCGGCTGCAGGACAATGAGCTACGCCTCCTGGAGCTGATGAAGAAGTGGATGTCACAGCGCGCCAAGAGTGACCGGGAGTATGCGGGGATGCTGCACCACATGTTCTCCCAGCTGGAGAAGCAGGAGGGCCCTGGGCAGCTCCGCGGCGGTGACCACAGCAGCCAGATTGGGGAGGTAGGGACACCCCAGCACAGAATCGCACCCCACAGAGCCTGGTGAGGTGCAGTGCGGTGCCAGAGGGCAGCCTTCCTGTGCCATCCCTGATGCCCCATCCCGGCAGTCCTGGTGGGTGCTGGTAAGCCGAACCGAGACGCTGAGCCAGATCCTACGGCAGCATGCGGAGGAGCTGACGGCGGGGCCGCTGGCCAAGCTGAGCCTGCTCATCCGCGACAAACAGCAGCTCCGCAAAGCCTTCAGCGAGCAGTGGCAGCAGCTGAACCAGGAGTACACCCGGGTACGTGGGTCCCGGCGGGGGGGAGCAGGGGTCCCAGCCCAGCCCTGTTCCCCTGATGGCGTCTGCCCTGCCAGGCCACGCAGCAGGAGATGGAGAAGCTGAAGGCGCAGTACCGCAGCCTGGCGCGTGACAGTGCCCAGGCCAAGCGCAAGTACCAGGAGGCCAGCAAAGGTGCCTGCCGGCCTGGCCCCCACCCCGGCTCGCACCTCCCCTGTCCCCATTCCACTGTGTCCCCTTCCAGCTTGCCTCGGCCCCCAGT
>VZTV01036289.1:33137-45483 GCA_013400875.1 Anhinga rufa
GGTGGGCAGGCAGGGCAGGGGAGCACCGTCCCGTCCTGCCCCCGCGCCCGTCCTGTTCCCGGCCCCGGCCCCGGCCCCGCGGCCGGGCTGGCGGCGGCCCCGCTCTGCCCCGGCGCAGGGCTGTCCCTGCGCCCCTCCGGGATGAAGCTGAAGAAGCAGGTGACAGTGTGTGGAGCTGCCATCTTCTGCGTGGCCGTCTTCTCCCTCTACTTGATGCTGGACCGGGTGCAGCACGACCCCACGCGCCACCAGAGCGGGGGCAACTTCCCCAGGGTAGGCGGCAGGGCTGCGGGGACGGGGGAGCGGGCAAGCGGGCCGGGGCTAGCAGGGACCAGCCGGCACAGCCCGAGGCCGTTCGGTTGTCTGGGCCAGGGCTTGTTCCCTGCTGGTGTCAGTGCGCCGGGGACGGGACCCGCCTGGCAAGGGGCACCAGAAGCTTTCACTGCGGCGCCTGTGTCCCCCAGAGTCAGATCTCGGTGCTGCAGAACCGCATTGAGCAGCTGGAGCAGCTGCTGGAGGAGAACCACGAGATCATCAGCCACATCAAGGACTCGGTGCTGGAGCTGACGGCCCATGCGGAGGGGCAGCCGGCACCACCCCACCACACGCCCAATGGCTCCTGGGTGTTGCCCCCTGAGAGTCGCCCGAGCTTCCTCTCCGTCTCCCCACAGGACTGCCAGTTTGCCCTGGGGGGCAAGGGCCAGAGCCCAGACCTGCAGGTGAGGGGCCGGCGTCTCGGCCCAGCAGCTCAGGGCCCACCTCTGCTAGCATGAAGGGGTCCATACCAGGGTGTCCGTAGGCTCCTGGCCCTACATCGTTGGGGGTCTCTCAATCTGGTGTCTGGCCTGAGCCCTGTCTCCCACCTGGCAGATGCTGGCCGTGTACTCCCTGCTGCCCTTTGACAACCAGGATGGTGGTGTGTGGAAGCAGGGCTTTGATATCACATATGAGCCCAATGAGTGGGATGCTGAGCCCCTGCAGGTGTTTGTGGTGCCACACTCCCACAACGACCCAGGTGAGCAGCGGGCGATGGCAGGCAGGGGAGAAGGGAAGGGCTAGCCCAGCCCCTGCTGCCCCGCACTGCTGGCAGGGAAGGGCTGGACCTTGCGCGGTGACCCACCACATTTGCTGGCAGGCTGGATCAAGACCTTTGACAAGTACTACTATGACCAGACACAGCACATCCTCAATAGCATGGTACTGAAGATGCAGGAGGACCCACGCCGACGCTTCATCTGGTCTGAGATCTCCTTCTTTTCCAAGTGGTGGGACAACATCAGTGCCCAGAAGCGGGCTGCGGTGCGGAGGTAGGGCTGCCTGCCTGGCCCCAGTGCCAGGCAGGGTCCCTGCACAGAGGCAGGGCACTGCGGGAGGCATGCCAGCGGTGAGGACAGGGTGCATGAGGGAAGGGCCCTGGGGAGATGAAGGCTGCTCTGGCTGCAGTGCAATGTCCGTGGACTCCACACTGCTCACTGTGAGGTGCCCTGGCAGTAACCTCTCAGTGCCGCGAGATGTCAAAACCACGGCAGTGTGCCGTGAGAGCCAGGGCGCTGCCAGCACTGGGGCCTCCGCAGCGGGGGCCTGAGGGGCCAGGGGAGGCAGGTCTCACCCTGTGCGGCTCCCTGTGCTCGTGGGGCTGGGAAACTCCTCATTGCTGTAACCCCAAGCACTGCTGCAGAGCCTGAGCAGTGCCAGCACCTTGCAAGGCCAGGCCCAGGACCCCCTTGTCAGCTGCCCTGCTCTGGGAGGGCCAGGGTGGAGGACAGAGGGAATGTGGGCTGCAGGGCACAGTGGAAGGCGTTGGCCTGTGTGGGGATGGGCTCTGGTTGGAGCCTCGGCCAGCGTGGTGCTGCGGAGGGATGTTTGTCTGGGATTGTGTGTGGGGACAGTGTGGGCACTGCACAGCAGCCGTTGTTGCAGAGGCTGTGGGTGGGAACCAGGTGGCTCCAAGGTGGAGCAAGGCTCTGCCGTGGACACACAGCTTGCCACAGGGCTCTGCCCGGAGCTGATCACATCTCATGTGTCCCCCTTGCAGGCTGGTTGGCAACGGGCAGCTGGAGATGGTGACGGGTGGCTGGGTGATGCCTGACGAGGCCAATTCCCACTACTTTGCCATGATCGACCAGCTGATCGAGGGGCACCAGTGGCTGGAGAAGAACATCGGTGAGAACTGGGTGGGAAGCTGGGCAGGAGGGGCAGGGTGCTGGCTGGGGGCCTGCTTGATGCACCAGTGGGCACCCCCATCCCTGGCAGGAGCCTGCTCACGGGTGGTTCTGCCAGGCCCGGTGCAGGGCTGATGGGTCTCTCTGCCCCCAGGCGTGACACCCAGGTCAGGCTGGGCCGTCGACCCCTTTGGGCACAGCTCCACCATGCCCTACCTGCTGAAGCGTTCCAACCTGACGGGCATGCTCATCCAGCGCGTGCACTATGCCATCAAGAAGCACTTTGCTGCCACCCAGAACCTGGAGTTCATGTGGAGACAGACGTGGGGTGAGGGGCTGCTGGGGAGGTGATTGCAGAGGGGGCCCTGCTGGGACGGGTGGCAGCAGGGAACAGCTACCGACCTCTTTCCTGTGTGGATGGTGAGCCAAATGCCGGAAAGCGATGGCTCCACCCTGCAGCAGTTTTGCCCTGTGGGACAGCCCCAGGGCGATTCCCCTCTGTGCCCGGCGCTCCAGGGGAGGCTGCTGGGCTCTCTGGGCTCCAAGTGCGTGAGCCTGTGTGCCAGGTCTGCTCTGCCCCAGCAGCTGTCCCCACACCCACGTGCCCATGGGCACCCCTACTTGGGTATAAGCAAGGGAGAGCCATTGCTGGTGCTCATCTGTCCTTGGTCCCACAGACCCAGATGCCAGCACCGATATCTTCTGCCACATGATGCCCTTCTACAGCTATGATGTGCCCCACACCTGTGGGCCAGACCCCAAGATCTGCTGCCAGTTCGACTTCAAGCGCCTGCCGGGTGGCCGGATCAACTGCCCATGGAAGGTGCCTCCCCGAGCCATCACCGATGCCAATGTGGCGGAGCGGTGAGTGCTGCAGGGGCAGGCGGCTCTGAGCCCCGTGGCCCTGTCCACGCACCAGCCTCACGGCCTGGCCCTCCACGGCAGAGCCCAGCTGCTGCTGGACCAGTACCGCAAGAAGTCCAAGCTGTACCGCAGCAAGGTGCTGCTGGTGCCCCTGGGAGATGACTTCCGCTATGACAAGCCACAGGAGTGGGATGCCCAGTTCCTCAACTACCAGCGCATCTTTGACTTCCTCAACTCCCAGCCCAACCTCCACGTCCAGGTACGTGCAGGGAGGTCTGGGGCAGTGGGGGGGCTGGGGGAGCAGGGCCACACATGCAGAGGTTGTGGGGAGGCTGCATGCAGAGCCCAGTTGGAAGGTGGGCAGTGCTGGGAGGGGTGGTGGGAGCCCCTGGGCGTGGGAGCCACGGCAGCTCCCTGTCATGCTCAGGGCTATGTGCGCCATCCTGCAGGCGCAGTTTGGGACGCTCTCCGACTACTTTGACGCTCTGTATAAGAAGGTGGGCATTGTGCCAGGGATGAAGCCGCCTGGGTTCCCGGTGCTGAGTGGGGATTTCTTCTCCTACGCGGACCGGGAGGATCACTACTGGACAGGCTACTACACCTCCCGGCCTTTCTACAAGAGTCTGGACCGGGTGCTGGAGGCCCACCTCCGGTGAGGGGAATCGGGCTGAGCTGGGGGCAGGGGTTGTGTGCAGGGGGCACAGGCAGGGGTTGGCCGGGCAGCACCCAGGAGCCCCAGCAGTCCCCCGGTCTGCACCCAGCTGCCAACGCGCTGGGGGTGGCCTAGGCATGGCCCAGGCAGCATGTGCCCCCCGCCTGCCCTCCCCGAGGCCAGGCCCCTGTGCATGGAGAGTGCACGGGCTGGGCACCGTTGGTGCGAGGGCAGGCTGGGCTGGCTGGTCCTCCTCTGCCCTCCCTCCTGGCACCGCTTGGCCCAGAGCATTGGGACACTGGAGCAGGGACCCTCGGTGACCCTGTCCCTGCGCAGGGGGGCAGAGATCCTGTACAGCCTGGCGCTCGCCCACGTCCGCCACGCTGGCACCGACGGCAGGTACCCGCTCTCCGACTACGCCCTGCTGAGCAGCGCCCGCCGCAACCTGGGCCTCTTCCAGCACCACGATGCCATCACTGGCACCTCCAAGGAGGCCGTGGCAGTTGACTATGGAGTCCGGTGCGTGCAGGGGGCTGGGGCGCAGCCCTGAGGGGCCTGTCTTGGATGGGGGCTGGTGGGCACGGGGCTGGGAGTGTGGTTGGGTGGGGGGGTCCTGTGGGGCCCCTCTTCTGGGGGGAGGTGGGGATTGTCGCAGGGACACTGGGACAGGAAAGGGGGCCAGTCCCAAGTGGCTCACTTTGCCTGTGCCTCAGGCTGCTCCACTCTCTCACAAACCTCAAGCGTGTCATCATCAATGCTGCGCATTACCTCGTGCTGGGGGACAAGGATGCCTACCGCCATGACCCCGCTGCATCCTTCCTTGGCATGGTGAGCAGCATCCTGCCCCATGGCTCCCTGCGCCCCAGCACGCTGAGCCATGCTTGGGCAGCTGTCCCTGTGCCCCCAGGGAGCACAGCCCTGCCTGCCCGCTCAGTGCTGGGTGTGCCTGTGTCCCTGGGCCTAGCAGGCAGGGGTGGTGGGCGCACCCCGGCTCTGACTGCTCCTCTCCCCAGGACGACACGCGCCCCAACCAGGACGCCCTCCCGGAGAGAACAGTTGTCAAACTGGATGCCTCACCCCGGTAGGGGCTGCCTGCTCTGCTCTCGGGGTTTGTGGGGCTGTGGGGGGGCACTGAGGTGGGTACCTGGGACTCAGTGAAGCAGTGGGTGGGTGCATGGGACCTGTGGGTGGTGTGGGGCATGGGGTTGCCAAGACGCCGTGGGGCTGGGGTGGCTATCCCTGTGTCATCCCACCCGCAGGTTCCTGGTGGTGTTCAACCCGCTGGAGCAGGAGCGCCTGAGCGTCTTGCCGGTGCTGGTGGACTCCCCGCATGTGCGTGTGCTCTCCGAGGAGGGTCAGCCCCTGCCTTCCCAGCTCACTGCACACTGGGACTCTGCCACCAACATGGTGCCTGATGTCTACCAGGTATGGAGTGCCCTGGTGCCGCTGCCCACCCCCATCCTCAGCCTGCACAGCCCGTGTGCACCAGCCTCCTGTCCTTGCACATTGCCCCCATGGAAGGGACACCCTGTGAGCCCTCCTCTGTGGCAACAAGTGTCCCAGCATCCCAACACAAGTTCCCACTGCCTACGAACACCCAGGTCCCCATGCACATTCCCCCTCAGCAGAGGCCCCAGGAGCACCAAGCTGAGGTCTTTGCCCTGCCAATAGCCAGCAGGTCCCCATGTGCTGGCTGCCCTCCTGTGGAGGGGCTCACTTAGGTCTCGTCTCCATGCTGCCCACAGGTGTCTGTCCTGGCCCGCTTGCCTGCGCTGGGGCTGCGTGTGCTGCAGCTGCACAAGTCCTTTGACAGCCATGCCGCACTGAAGTCCTCTGTGCGCCTGTACCTTCACGGCCGGGGCTTGCCCGTGCGCAAACAGGAGGCCATACCTGTGCATATTTTCCCGGCCACCACTGATGACTTCTGCCTGGAGAACCAGCACCTGCAGGCCTGCTTCTCGGGACGCTCAGGCCTGCTGCAGGCAAGTGCAGGGCTCTGACGGGTGGTGTGGGGGTGAAGGAGGGGAGAGGGACATGGTGCGGCCTCGTGGCAAGGTGTGCTCACCGCTTTGCTGGCCTGTGCCCCGCAGAGCATCCGCCGAGCTGGGGAGGAGCGGGAGCAGAGGGTGAGCAGTGAGTTCCTCGTCTACGGCACCAGGACCTCCAAGGACAAAAGTGGAGCCTATCTCTTTCTGCCTGACGGCGAGGCCAAGGTACGGGGACTGACTCCGAGAGCCAGCTGGCAGCCGTGCCTGTGGCTGCGTGACAGTCCTGCAGGCAGCAGCCTCAGCGCAGCCCTCCTTCCCCCACAGCCCTATGCCCCCAAGGACCCCCCAGTAGTGCGGGTGACGGAGGGACCCCTCTTCTCAGAGGTTGCCAGCTACTACCAGCATGTCCAGACTGTGGTGCGGCTTTACAATGTGCCAGGTGAGACAACGTGAGGCTGTGCCAAGGAGGTCACTGGCCCAGGAGCACTGGGCAATGCTGCCTGTGGGGCCCAGCCCCTCACTGCCTGCCCGCAGGGGTGGAGGGCCTGTCCCTGGACGTGTCTTGCCTGGTGGACATCCGTGACCACATCAACAAGGAGCTGGCCCTGCGCTTCAGCACTGACATCGAGAGTGATGACGCCTTCTTCACAGACCTCAATGGTTTCCAGGTATCCGTCAGCCTGGGGAGGGACATCAGCCGCCACGGCAGGACAGTGCCCTGTCACCAGGCACTGTAGGAGCCACCTCTAGCCACTGACCTCTGTCCCTTGGCAGATCCAGCCCCGCAGGTACCAGCGGAAGCTGCCACTGCAGGCCAACTTCTACCCCATGCCCGCCATGGCCTACATCCAGGACACACAGAGCCGCCTGACGCTGCACACAGCCCAGGCCCTGGGGGTCTCCAGCCTCGGCAGTGGTGAGTTGGCCCCCCCCAGCGCTGCGGGGCTGTGCCTCGGGGAGCCTGCCACAGAGTTGGGGCTGCCCTCGGTGGGAGATGCTGGGGAGGAGGGTGCTGCAGGGTGGGTGGAGGGGGGTGCTGGTCCTGCTGTGTCTGGGGGCTCCCTGGCTGCCCCCGGTCCTGTGGGAGCATTTCCATGCGTAGCAGCAGAGGGGCTGTGCAGGGCAGCTGGCTTGTCCTAAAGCCCCGGGCGCTGGGGCCCGCTCTCTGCAGGCCAGCTGGAGGTGATCCTGGACCGGCGCCTCATGCAGGATGACAACCGGGGACTGGGCCAAGGGCTGAAAGACAACAAGCGGACCTGCAACCGGTTCCGCCTCCTCCTGGAGCGCCGCGCCGCTGCCAACAAGGTGCATGGGCTGTGAAGCCACAGGACTGGGATCGGGCACGGTGCCACTCACCCAAGGCGCTGAGCTCTGCCTTGGGATGGAGCAGGTGGAGGCGTCTGCAGGAAGCCACATGTGTGATTGGGTGCAGGGTCTCCTCTCCTGCTGTCCCGGGGACCCCTGGCTATCACACTGGCACTGCACAGGGACCAGCCATGCCTGGAGCAGGGGGGTGTGGGGAGGGTGGGACCATGGACCAGGGTCTGTCCCGCAGATGGGGTGCAGAGCCACGCCGCCCTCGTAATCACAGTGTTTTTGTCCCATCCCCTTGCTGCTCTCTATGCGTGCGCCACGTCACCCATTCAGAGCTCCAGCTTCTTTTCCAAACTGGCCTCCATGTTTAAAGCCTTGGGCTTCCCCGGCGCCAGGACTGGCAGCCCAGAGGTAATGGCCAGCCTGGCCCCACTGTCTCTCCCTGTCTCGTGCACTAGCTGCTAGTGACTAGCCTAGCCAGGCCCTGTAGCAGGCCCGTAGTCTGACCATCAGCTAGCCGGGGTCCATGCAGGCTGCCCGGCTGGCAGCCACCATCCCTGTTTGGGCGCTGGGGAGGGAGTCATGCCTGGGTACAGCTCTGCCTGTTCTCCAAGCGCTACTGGAGAGGCTGCAGGGATGGGGAGGCCCTATGGGCCCTGTCCAGGCTCTGCCTGGCCCTGCCGCTCCCCTGGCCTGCACTGACCTGTGTGCTCTTTGGCCCGTGCAGGACAGCCGCCCGATCAGCTTCCCCTCCCTGCTGAGCCATATCACCTCCATGCACCTGAACGCCGAGGCCCTGGTCATGCCCGTGGCCCAGGAGAAGCCAGCCCCACCAGCCCTGCGCTCATTCATGCCCCTTTCCACCACCCTCCCCTGTGACTTTCACATCCTTAACCTGCGGATGCTGCAGGCAGAGGTGAGCTGCGCCCCGTGAGCGGGGCAGGCATGGCCTGGGGGCAGCAGGACTCTTGAGGGGTCTCGCACCCGCTGTCCCCAGCATTGCACTTCACACCCTGGCTCCCTGGCAGGATGACTCGCTACCCTCGGCCGAGGCAGCCTTGATCCTGCACCGCAAAGGCTTTGACTGCAGCCTGGAGGCCAAGAACCTGGGGTTTAACTGTACCACCAGCCAGGGCAAGGTAAGACTGGGCTGCTGCTTCCACCCACTGCTGGGTCAGAGCCAGGCTGGGGCCCTCTGGGCACATCTGGCACCACGCCCTGACTCCTGTGCTTGTGCCAAGCCAGGATGGAGGCTGGAGGGCCCCAGGTCCCCCAGCACCAGCGTCCCAGAGCCGGTGGCTGGTCAAGCCACGGGGCAGCATGCAGCCCCGCTCTGCCCTTTGCCCAGGCAAAGCTGGAGGATGTTGGGTTTGTCACACAGCGGGTCGAGCCTTCCATGAGCCCTGCATGCCGCAGTGAGGAGAGGCAGAGCCTAGGCTGGGCTGGGTCAGCGTGGTGCCCTGGGTGCCGTGGGGGGCTGGCTCAGCGGGTGCGGGGCTGCCCCATGCACAGCACTGGGCTGCCAAGCACCACGTCACACTCATCTGGGCCACCTGCCCTTCTCTCTTCTCTCTCCCTAGCTGGCCCTGGGCAGCCTGTTCCAGGGGCTGGAGCTGGGCTCCCTGCAGGCCACCTCGCTGACCTTGATGTACCCCCTGGGCTCAGCCTCCAACAGCACCAACGTCCATCTGGACCCCATGGAAATTGCCACTTTCCGCATCCGCCTGGGGTAGTGTGTCCCAGAGCAGGAGAGGAGCAGACTGGCTGGGCAGCATGGGAGCAGCCACTGTGCCCAGCAGCACCAGCACGGCCTGGGAGAGTCTGGGCCAGCAGGCCTGTGGCAGGCAGGCAGGCGCTGGGCAGGAGGTGCCGGACTTGCAAAGGCTGTTGCCTTCTAATTTATTAGTCCTGTGTTCTCAGATGGATTTCAGAAGTGAACTGCTGCGGCAGGGCTGTGCAGAGGCTGCTGGATGCTGGCTGAGCATAGAGGCCATGGGCTGGGTGCTGCTCCGAGCAGAGCATGGCTGGCAGGGGCAGCAGGCCGGGCTCTGCCGCTGCCAGCAGGATGGGCACAGCTGCCCTGCTGCGTTTGCACGGCTGTCGGGGAGGGTGCCCACCCTGGCATCTTGGGGCAGGGGCCTGTGCTGGGCTCCCCTGACCTGTGGGGCAGCATGGGGGCTGCCAGGAGCCTGGTGGGGTTGGGGCAGCTGGCCGGGGAGGTGCTGTGGACTGGAGACTGAGCTCGCCTGGAGCTTGTAGGAAACACGAGGCTGTTTCAAAGGGCCTCAGTCTGTGTCTGGTTTGTGATTCTCGCTCTGGTTGTGTGGGGGAGTGGGAATGGTGTTCCATGGGGAGATGGGGCAGCACACAGAGGCATCAGGGAGGCAGACTCGGAGCTGTGGCCTGGGCCAGTCTGGGTGCGCTGGGTGGGCTGCTGGGGCTGTGTCGTGCTCTAGTCCATGGGGTCAGGTCCCTGCCCTGCCAGTGCTCTGGGGGCTGAGCTGGGCACAAGGTCCTTGGCCACGCGTGAGAGGCCAGTGGCACAGCCAGGCCCGGCCATGTGCCCGGTGGGAGAAAGGGGGACAGGGTGCAGACCAAAGTTAGGCAGCTCCTTGTGCAGGCAGCAACATGTGGGTTTAAGTGTGGGAATGGCCTCTCCCAAATTCAGTGCTTTCAGTCCCCTTCCAGTGTGAGCATGGCAGCCCGGTCTGCATTGAGCTCTGGCTGCCGGTGGCTGAGGGGCAGGTGCTGACAGTCACTGGGGACCCCCATGCGCCCCAGGAAGGGGGCCCGGCCCAGCAGGGAGGGGATGGCGGGTCATCGTCGTCTGCAGCGCCCACACGAGCACCCCTGCGCTGCCTGGGCGAGCGCCTGGCGGGTGCCAGCTGCTCTCAGGGCTGAAGCACCGGCAGCTGCGGAGGGAGCTGCTCCTGTGCTCTCAGCTGCTGAAACAGGACCCTGCTCCTGTGCACAGGGCCGTGGGGCCCAGTGGCTGTGCCCAGCTGCCTGGAGCAGGCTGAGAAGGAGCGGTGTGAAGCCCTCAACCAGTGGCAATGCTCTGGTGCCCGAGGAGCCCAGCCAGCCAGTCTGCAGTGCCCCAGGGCTGTGGGAAGCCATGTCACCAGGAGCATCCTCCCAGTTGCTGTGGGGACCGCAGGGGCTGCTGCACTCCTCTGCTCCCCCGGGGCTAATTACTGCAAAGGGGTGCCAGCAGAGAGGGCCGCAGGGAGGGCCGGGCAAGGAGGTGGTGCTGCCCGAGCTTTGCCTTGGTTTCTTGCACAGCCTCCAGCACAGCCTGCACCCCACGGGCTCAGCCACAGCCCCGAGGATGGGCAGAGTGTATGGAGCCAGCATGGACCAGCCCCAGCAGCTCAGCCCTCGCACCGCCCCAGGGACGGCCTGGCATGGGGCAGCACAGCGGGGCAGGACCCCAGGCCTGGTGCATGGCTGGGGGTGTGAGCACGCTGCCGGGCTGTGCCGGGGAGCAGGGGACCACAGCCGTGCGCTGGCACAGCATGCCACCAGCGGCTCTGCCCGAGCCCGGCTAATGGCATGGCTGGCGAGGGGCCAGGCTGCTGGCCCAGGGCCCGCTGCCCGCTGGGGCTGGGCTGCTGAGGGGCTGCTGCACAGCCCCAGGGCCAGGCGCCCACCCCACACCCCAGCCCGGCCTGCAGCCCTCGCCTGCACCACCGGCATCCCCAGATGGGCTGAGATGCCCAACCCAGGCCCACAGACCTGGTGGCCAGTGCCCCGCTGCAGAGTGGGGAAGGTGCCTCCCGTCCCGCACTTGGCCCCTGAGAAGCTCATTAGAGATGCTCCCGCCTCCCGCCCGGGTCCCTGCGGAGCGGGCAGCAAGTGCAGGAGGCTCTAATGGCTCCAAGCGGCTCTTGATGGGCCGTGGTGGAGGCGGGAGCAGGAGGGGCTGTGGTTTCTGCCTCCGCAGGAGCCAGAGCTGCCTCTGCCCAGGGTCGGCTGGGAAGATGCTGGGTGGGTTCCTGCTCCGCCTGCTCCTCGCCACGGCTCTGTGCCCCAGCCTCCTTGGGACAGGTACATCCCCCCGCTCCTCCTGCTCCCTGAACCTGTGCTCCCCATCCCTGCTGGGGCCTTGTCCCTTGTGGGCAGCTCCCCAATGGCCCCTGAGGGAGGCTGGGGTGTCTGTGCCGGGAGGCGGTGGTCTGCGCTGGGGATGGTGGCCCAGGCGTGGTGGTGCTGGGGCTGGTCCCACTGCAGCACGTCTGTGAGGTGAGAAGTGCTGTCCCCGTGGGGTGGTGGGGAACAGGGAGGGGTCCAGCACAGGGCGATCGGGGCTGGCCTGGGAGCTTTCTCCTCCCCTCTGCCGCCATCATGCTCCTTGCCCGTGTTTGCCCTTGCCGGGGTGATGGCGAGCGCTGAAGGTCACGGCACACATGGGGCCAGGGGCAGGCAGTGCTGGATGGGGCTGTGCTCAGCTGGTGCTGCCCATCGGATGGAGCCCAGCCACGACCTGAGCCTGCCCCAAGGGCTGAGCTGGGGGCTCCTGTGCCGTGAGAGCAAGGTCCTGTGGAGCCGAGAAAGGCTCCTCTCCACAGCATCCCTGCAAGGGGGCAGCCCATCCCACCGGCACCGTGCCGGCTGCTGGCACGCCGACCCACGTCGATGTAGGGGCGAAGGCCAGCACGTGCCCCGTTCACAACTCTGCGGCACCCCGCGGCAGGGGCCAAGCCCCGGCGATCACCAAGCACCTGCTCTTTGCCACAGTCTCGGTGCAGAACCTGCACCTCTGCGAGGGCTACGTGGGCCCTGATGGCCGCTACCACCCTGGCTTCTACTGCCCACGGCTGACTGACCCGGCCAGCCACCGCTACTGCTGCCACCCAGGCCCGCACACCCTCAAGTCCTGCTGCTCCCAGCTGGCCCTGGAGACCCTCACCAGGGTGAACCTCTCCAGCCTGGCCAGCCCAGGCCTCCTCCGGTGAGCGGGGCTGCAGCGGGGCCATGGTGCCTGGGGCTGGGGCTGCTGCAGCGCCGGGGATGTGGCGGCGGGGGCTCCGGGCTCCCGGCACGGCCCTGGGCGCTGGCGCGGTGTCACCCCTGGGGCCTAGAGCTGGCCCCCTCCCTGGCACAGGGGCGCCGGTGTGTGGGGGGTCACGCTGCCCCCTCCTGAGGTGTCCCGTCCCCCCCGCAGGAACCCGCTGGCCCTGCCGTTCGTGGGGCTCTACGGGCTCCTTGTCCTCCTCCTCATGGCCGTCGACCTCTTCCACTTCTACCGCACCCAGCGCTGCCGCCTCCTGCCCTGCGCTCGCTGCCCGCCCTGTGGCCCCCCGGGGGGGCGCCGGCACCGCTCCCGGCCGCCCCGCAGCGCCCGCACCCCCGGGGGGCTCTCGCCG
>VZTV01036300.1:0-53595 GCA_013400875.1 Anhinga rufa
TTTTCCACCTGGAGGCAGAACGTTGTGGGGTGCGTGGGTCCCCTGCAGCCCCTCTCGTGACAGCTCTGGGGTCTCTCGGCAGCAGCCCCGGACTCCCTGCACCTCCAGGGCGCCTGGTCCCTCCTCGCTGCTGCTCTCATGATCCCCTTCCTCTGTCAGAGCTGCTTTCCAGCAGCAAGACGAGGAAGGAAAGCCAGAGAACAGAGTTGAAGGGATGTTTTGTGAGGTGTGGAGGAGGAATTTCTTAACAGGAAAAAAGAAGAAAAATCATCCCTTTGTCACAGACTGGGATCCCAGCCTCACCCATTGGGTCCTCCAACATTTGCTGTTACCAGCTTTGATCACCTTATCTCCAAGGGACTTTACTTCATTTCTTTGACCAGTGTTGGAAGTGTCGGTCCAGCCATTACCTGGTTTTGGCAGACACTTTGGAAGACAGTGAGGGAACCTTGGAGCTGGGAATTCCTCTTATTTGCAGGAATAAGCTACTGCCGGTCAACTCTTAACGCCTCTTTTAACCTCACTGCCCAGGTGGGAGTTGGGCTGCTACAACTTCCACCCAGCCCAAGCAGAGCACTTTGCAGTGCTCCGCACACTATGTGCGAGTGTTACAGCTCGGGAACTGTGGTTTGTGAAGTTATTGGGAAAAGAGAATGCTAAGTTGGGTTATGAGGGGCTAAAGAGATGCTCATGGCCTCTTCCCAGCCATAATCCTCTCTGGAACGGAGGTAACTTCCAGTGCCTGCTCCTGCGTCTGCAGAACTGCCTGCATTGACAATAAATTTTCAAAACAGTTATGAGGATAAATGCAATAAAAATCAAAATGCAGAAAGTCTGTAACTTAAGAAAAAATGAGGTTTTAGATCTTTGTGTGTTTTATGTCCGTTTAATTAAAAATTAACTTTTAAAAATTGATCTTAACTGCACTGGAAGCATCTTCTCTCACAGCAGATGTTCAATAAAATATAAGCTGGGCTTTCAACATCTACATTTCTAGTTGTGATGTCTTTGTTGTGAAAAGTTGTCATCGGTCTGAATACATCATTTGGCGAGCCACCTGCCTTTCTTTTTCTCTTCTCTTACCCACTCCTTTGCTGTTGAGGCCGATACTGAAAAGCATAAACCTGAAGAAGGCCTCCCTTCTAAAAATCTACTTCTCACATTGTGTTCTTTGCTAATGCTTATTTTATTAGCCCCCTTCTTACTCTGGCAGCGAATGCAATGATGTAGCATTCAGGGCACTTTTCCAAACTGAAATTTTACAAGCAGTACACAGTGGAAACATTTACAGATCTGTTCCAAGATACATATACGTTGGGTGTATATATCCAAATGTAAATATTCAAATCCGTTTGTTAAATTTTCAATTTGCTAACTGGTTAAAGGTTTATATTCATGTGTCTGTGAAGAAGCTTTTCTTTTGTGGTCAAAATGGCAGCAGGTTTCCTAGGGGGAAAACCAGCCATTTTCGTTTTCTTATCTTGATGTTCCCACAGCTTATCTGGAATCCCCAAGCATTCACGTACTGGATGTTGACAAGGAGAGAACTGGCAGCTCAACCAGGTCTGTGCTGCTGACTGGTCCTTGACACCTACTGATCTATTTGAAGTGATGGGTTGCCACAGGTTTGAGGTGCTGACTTGGGTACTGAGCCTTTTTCATCTCTCAATTAAACTGTTTTCTGTCATTTTGGTAAATTATAACTTTTTTTTAAGGGTTGGGGTTCTGCTGAAGTCCATCGCTTGCTGGATGGAAAGCTGTAGCTCTTAGGTTCTTCAGAACAGGAGACAGAGAGGCAGTGGCCATCGTTACGATAACTAACGCTCTGTCCTCCACAAGGGAAAAACCGATACTGTTTTTCTCTCTACTAGGTTAGGGAAAACTTAATCGTTTAAAATTTGGGCTTTATTGCTTACTCTAATTGAACTATTCTTTTCTAAATTGCAAGTAAGGTGTTGACTTTAAAGCAAAATCCACTTATGATGGTTAATAGGTGGTCAGATTGTCCTGAAAAATGTCATCTTCCAGTATGTAAATTCCAAGGCTGATCAAAGACAGTGATGGAAACCTGTGTCTGAAGAAAACCCAAACTTTGAGAAACTCCAACATTAATGATTTGCATATAGATTTGATTTAAATGGATTTTTGTAAAAACAAACATCTCCTTCAAATACCATAACCAGAAGTTCATTGTTTGGCAAATTTCTGGTCATGATTTTTATTCTTAGGTTTATTCCCATTCCTAGGACTTAGTATGGGAGAAATTCTTAACCTTGAGTATCAGGTACAAATCCCTTTGATTTTAATCATCTACCAGGGAACATCCCATCAAATGAGAGTGAAGACGGAAGTACAATCTTTGAGGCAAATATCTTGGTTTAATGATTTTTATTTTTTTAATTTACCAATCATTTAATTTGAATCATTGCTGGTAAGGACATAAATCTTGCAGCATCTAAATAAATGTTTCTTTTCAGAAACGCCTAATCGATGTTGACTTGCTTTTCTGCTTAAAGTCATTACCTGTTCTGTGCCAGTAAGTCTGTGCTTTAACGTTACAGTAAATGCAAAATCAGATAAACTTTGAAAGATTTAGAAGCTATATTAACAATGCTTAGCATGCTTGCAGTAACGGTTTCTCAATTTCTGTTTTATATGCTGAATTTAGTCTGTTAATACATTTCAAACATGCTGCGAAATGTTGGGGGGGGTTTCGATAATGGGATGCTACGTGATGTCGTCTGCTTCTAAAGAAGAACAACTTGGCCATCCAGTGTCAGTCACTAGGTCTCTGGTTTCATAGTTGGGGTGAGCCAGACTAAGTGCGTGGGCTACCTTTGAAAAAGGTTGTCTGGTCCATGGTGAGATGCTTGTGCTACCTCAGGTGACAGTGTGAGCAAACTGAAGAACAGCCTCCCCTTGCTAGGCTGCATTTCAGCTGGATTTAGTGCCCTTATCTAGCTCATTGCATGTGATGCACAGTTGCTGGTAAGAGCCCTAAAGAGGGGCTGGGATCACAGGATTTGCCTTTCAGGACAGCCTGCACTGGCATTGACTTAAAATGTTTGTGGAACCTGAGACCCATTGGGATTAAAACTCCCTGAAGGCAGGAGTATCCTTCCATGTTCTGGGGTGATACAGGGCCTGTCATGGCAGTGCTCTGCTTACACCCCTCCGTGCTACCAGCATATGTTGTATGTGTCTTAATAACACTAATGGTATTGTTCAGATTACTATATCTG
Source organism: Anhinga rufa (assembly GCA_013400875.1). Taxonomy (NCBI): domain Eukaryota; kingdom Metazoa; phylum Chordata; class Aves; order Suliformes; family Anhingidae; genus Anhinga; species Anhinga rufa. The sequence continues at coordinate 3,243 of VZTV01036300.1, forward strand.
GCTATTATGATATTAGACTAATATCTGAAATATTATCATATCTGCAAATACAATAGCAATGGCACCTTACATAAGTTTGCAGATATGCTAAGTTTGTATGCCAGCTCTTAACTTTATTAAATTATTAAGTGCAATTGACTGAAAAAAATTTGGTATCAGTGTAGCAAAAAAGCATGAAAAGGACCAAACCTGACCTTTGTCAGGTTGGCTGAACCCGGAAAGGAAATATTGCCCATGCTTGATGAAGTGTCTGCGCCCTTTGCTTCCTCTTGACTGAATTGGTATTTGAGTATATACTTAAAAGTAAGCATGTGCTCAAATACATTCCTGAATTGTGGCCTCATCTCTGCCTCAGAAAGAGGAGCGTGCTCTCTTCTTGCCTATCGACCTTTCTAACCGTCGCAGAAATGCTACACCTAACTCTGCAAAAGCAATGTTTGGCTTTTCTGCCTGGCAGACAGGTGAACCTTGAACATATTTCTTGGAGAAGCTGTTTTGGAGACCAGTGGGATGAGGCGGAGACCAGAGCCCATATGTTTGGCCAGACATCCAGTTGGACACACTATTCTTGAGACACAACTGTGCTGCAAAATGTTTGCGTAATTTATCCAACTGTAAGCAAGATCTACTTTTTCTTACTCTTTTCCTAATGTTACATGCTGTTATTGGTCACGTATTAATTCTTACTGCAAGTACAACTGGTGGAGGGCACTATTAGAAGGATATGATGGAGAAACTACAAAGGAGTAGGAACAGATCAAGTCACAGTAAATAAATACAAGGCAATATGTTTTACATCAAAGACAAGTTATGTAGAAACACAGCAGTCTGGTGGCACAAGTAGCCCAGCTATCTTAGCTTCAGTTTTCCTATGTAATTGCTATTTGAACTGGGTAATACTTTGTAGTAAGCTTTGGAAATTTTAATAAATTGTTTGCAGATGGCTAGGAATAATATGTCATTAGGTTAGTAGGATTCAAGGTGAGTTTCCCCAGTTCAGTATGAAACACAGTAAATAATTAAATTCTCTATCTGGATTGCTGTCCCTTTACCTGAATAATAACAGCTGCAGTTTGTTTAATATGAGCAAGTAAAATGAGCTGAGAAGTACTGGATTTTGCAAAGTGAATGGCCGTAGTTGCCACAGAAGTAAGGTGATAGTAGGATTTTGAGGAGCTACCAAGAAACGATTTCTACTGAATTCATTTATGCATGAGTAGCATACAGTCATGGCAAAGAACATGAATGTATCATGTTCTTGATTAACATTTCTCATCTATAACTTAGGTAGTTTTATACAGAGGAGTAAAGTATTTTGGCTTTTGCCAGATTCAGTTCTCAATAAAACCTTTTTTCCTAGCTGGCTTCTGTTCCTCTTAAATGGCTGTAGTGCCTAACTGTAAAATTGCTGCTTCTGATGGGCAAATCAATAAAGTCTTATTAGTGTGCTCTATTGCCTCTCATTGCCATCCCTGCTGCAGTGCCTTTCCTTCGGTGAAGAGATGCTGGGACATCGTGTTCTCAACACCCTCTGATTTGTGGCTAGTGAGGTAGGAAGGTCAAAAGGGATACAGGATCTGAAAAGCTCAAATATCCTTTAAAAACAAGCCCTTCTGTGAGCAGCAGAGCAATGAAAGCCTGGTTCCTCCTGGATTCGCCTCGCATTTGGATTTTCTGGTGCCAAATAAGCCATCAGTTTTAGCTTCGCTGTTTTTGAAGCCTTCACAACTGGGGAGGGTGCCGGGTATAGGTGGCTCCAGCTGCAGCCCTGTCCTCGGTGGGAGTGTTACTCCAGTCCATGAACCCTGTTGGAACTTGGTATGTTTGAGCCTTTGCTAATACAGCAGCTAAACCCAGCTGACGGCATTCAAAATTGTTAGAGAGGAAACAAGCGCACAGAGTGAGTGATGAGATTCGCCTTTTTTTGTTCTTTTTAATTGAGGCAAACATTCAGGAGCTGGTGAACTGCTGTGTATACTAGGGAAGACCAGTCCTAGCCAGTAATGGCTACCAGTGCTAACACTGCTGTTTTCAAAAGTTACAGCAAGTTTTGTTTTTATATAAATTTAAGCAAAAATGTTGAATTTTAGATAGAGATCACTTGGGGTCAGGCTGTCATAACAAATAGCAGAGTATGCTATAACAAATAACAGGAGATATATCTACTGGAAACACTAACAAAAAAATATGCCTAATAAAACCAGAAACCATGATCCTTTCTGATAATCCACGTGATCCTAAAGCTCATCTGTTCAAAAGAAAAACACATCACCACTTGTAAACAAAGTGAGTCTTAAAATGTCTTTATCAGGCCTTCACCTTTTAATAAATAGCTTCTAAATATAGCATGAAATCAAATACTTGAGCAGAGCATTTGTTTTTCCACAGCAGTGTTGCAAACTTCAGTCTCCTGTTCTCTCCTGTTCTTTTATACAACCTGTGTCTTTGGTCTGTGCAAAGCATGTTACTAATAACAATGCTTTTTATTTATGAAATATTCCACAGGCTGGCCATTTGGCTCCATTGGTATCAAATCATAATCTCATTTTTCCAGGTGCTGTAGTAAAAGATGTGGCTCATGGAATATTGCAGGCTTTGCAGATAAACTATCATTAGTCGTGATCATCAGCAAACCATTTAAACTGTCCTCCAGATACAGCATCGTTGGGACAGTCTGTGGACGTTATTACCGAAACAGGGATAACGGGGTGGGGAGATGTACCAGAACATGGAGGATGATGTTTAAAACCAGAATTTTCTGCATAGATTGTACATTTTAATAGCTTTTGTCTCAGAACTCTGTAGTTTCATAAGGGTGCAAATATTTCTAAATGCAAATATCAATGCTAACATATTGAATAATTTAAAAGGAAAATGGGAAAACAATATAATCTAGGGGATGTGAGATAATGAAGTCAGCAGATAAGAGTTTTAAAATAATGAGGAGGAGGTGATTTTTAGCCACAATATGTGGTTAAACTCAGGAACTCCTGCCAGATGATGCCGCAGAAAACTCTTCAGGATTACTAAGTAAGTAGCAAATACCGCCGTGAGCTACAAATCGTGGTAAGCTGGGGAGGTGTGGCAGTGTGTCTGTCCTGCTCCTACAGTCCTCTCTGGGCAACTGCTCTTGGCACCGCTTGGGACAGGAGATGGGACTAAACCGACCTGTGCTCTAACCGGCTGTGTCAGCTCTGTATTACGTGCAATCCTCACTATAGAGAAAGGGAAACAGAAATGGAGGGGACGTCTTTTTAGCTGATAACTGCCTGAACCCTAACTAGGGAATGAAAATAGTGCATTTGTGAGCAGCCCTGGCCTACTGGCAGAGCTTTTCTACATTGTGTAGGAGACAGAGGTGACTGCAGCCCACCAGCAATATGATTACGATATGAACTCTACACACTCACCTTAAATTCCTCCTCCTTCAGTCATCTTCCATTACCACAGATGCAGCTGGGATCCAAAAGAAGATACCCAAAAAGGATCTTGTTAGTAGTGTTCTTTCAAGGGATATTTACCCAATTCGTTAGGGAATTTTCAATGTGCTAAAAAGACAGGCTGAATTATGCTTTGGGCTGTCGTAAAACTCCTGAGATTTTCTTTTGTCTTCCACTCTCTCAGATGATGAGTTGTCATGTTTATCAAAATCGTGCATCACTACCTAGAAAATAATGTAATTTATTTAGAAATGCTGACTTCCACACTTTATCTGCTAAACAAAGCAAGTACTAACCTGGCCTTGATCGATGTGCTTCGGTCAAGGGTTGCTGGCAATTTGCTGGCTCTGACCTTCCCCGCGTGTTTAAGAGCCTAAAAGACAGGGAAGGTTAATGGCAATTACGCCATTTAAGAAATTCATGGAAAGTTAGGCGGCTAAATAACTCCGAGGATTTAGACCAAAGCTTGATTTATATCATCCTTTTTTTTTTTTAAATATCGATATCATCACTTAGCAGTCAAAGGTTCATTCATTTGTGGGGAATGAATAAGGTAAATCTAGCAGCAGTGAGTTCAAATAAATTAACTCTGCCTTTATGCTTCTGAAAAATAGACTTTTTGGCTCTCTAGAGAATGTTAATAAAAAATAATTACCTAGTCACTCTGAAACTGTTAAAAGATCCACATAACACTAGTACAGGCGGCGATACTAGTCCTCACGTATTGGACCAGCCTAATAAAATTTAATCATATTTTGTCAAACCAAAACTCTTATTTTTGGCCAACAGATGTTTAAATATGCAGTACATTGTAATTGCACACGTATCTATAAAACATTTTTGCTGTGTCTAATAATGTTGTATGATTTCATTTCTGAGTGCCCAATCTGAGATGCTTTTAAAAGTCCTAATGATCAGGAGTGCGCTCTACCTGGAACTGCATTTTCAAGGTATTTCAAGCTGAAAAATTAGAACCAGAAGGAACCACACCTCATTTATTTTGTTGTCTCCTAAGGTACGTGAGATGCTCTTAGAATTCAAAATGTTGTTAGTTTTCAACCTGAAATGAAGTAATCCGTCCAAGTGCGTTGCTCATCGGTGGGTGTTGTTCTGGGGGATTCCTCAAGACAAAGGACACAATATGGAGAAGAGTTGACGGGACAAAATTGTTCCCACTTTTGTAACTGACACCATCAAAGAACTGAAGCCAAACCGTCCTGGGCAAGCTTTTTGTCTTTTAACCTTGTGATATGAACACATCCAAGCCAATTAATGCAGTGCAGCATGACAGAAATAAAATTAAATCCTGTTTCAGCAGCTAAAGTAATTTTTTTCTTAAGCCTATTAGTAAAAGATCACTTTCTACTTTTTCCTTACCTGCACCATGTATCTGCCGTGCACTCAATTCTTAGGTGTAAATATTGTGTATAACTGTACATCGTGTGGAATTTCAGTATCTCTAGTCAGACTTTTGTTTAAAAAGCATTTTTGTGCAGTCAAGCAGAAATTGAAAAAATACGTATGAAGTTGTGTTTGGAAATACTTCTGCAGGAGTTCCTGCTTAAAGTTCTTATTTTGCCGTCAGCACATTAGTGTTCTCTGCCTTGCAGGGGTAACGTCAGGATGGTTGCTACTTCTGCCAAGTCACCATGATATTAGCTAAAAATTAACATTTTTCATCGGAAGTCCTGAGTTAAACGCACATCTTTGTGTGTGGCTGGCGCTGTCACGCGTAACTGATGCAGTGGCATTTAATGTAAAGGCATTTTGAACTGTAAGGCATTATTTGCCATGGGGTAGCTGCTGGCGTGGGCGGTGTGTCGTCTCCCGCCTTCTCCGCGCTCCCCAGTGATGACAAACTGAAAAAGACAGTCATTATCTTCCACTCTCCGCTTCACAGAAGGGAGCAGGATTTGCAGTCTGGTATTTCTCTAAAATGCCTTTGTTCACTCAAAGGACTTTCATCGTCTGAATATTCATTTACGCATCATATTGCACATTTCTTGAGAAGGATGAGGACTGAAGCTTTTCAGTGCTGATTCAAAAATGACTCATATATCACTTGAAGAATTCTGTCTTTACATTCCCAATTATTTTTAGCTCTAAGAACATGTATTTAAACAACCATCATCAGTGTTTTCTAACGTAAGCTATACTTACCACAGTGAAACTGTGACCACCTGTATGAAGGAGATGTACAAGAAAAAATGTTTAACATAATTTGAGGTGCTGCCCTTCTACTATGTCATTTCTTTCGGGTTTATATTTGCAGTGGGCTTTTCAGGAGTGAGGAGACCTTGGGTTTATGTTCGTTATTAGGAACTGTAATGTGGGCATCGCCTTCAAATACATCATTAAAAAGTGGTTTGATTTTTTTTTAATTATTTTTTTTTTTAGTTATGTGGTTACAGACTTTCTGTATCTAGTTAGTCATAGAGATATATAAATGGATCTTTGGATTCCAAATACTGGCTTTATTTGTATGAACAGTTACAGTCTCTTGCCAACATCTAGCTTTTATCTCGAGCACTAGATACCTTAGGGAAACTCAAGATAAATACAGTGAGTGTGTTTTTTCCTCACGAAACATACAGCATGGTAGCTTCTAGGTCACGGGGCTGGTCCTGCATAGCCTCTTCTGAGGTCTTTGAGGTCTGCACCCAGGTTTTGGTGGTGTCAGGGTTGGTACCAGAGGTGAAGCCCTTTGGGCAGGACCGTACGGTGGTAGCTCAGAGGCAGAGTTCAGGACCCACCCTGTGATGGAGGTTATGCAGATGGTGTCGTTCTCTCTATTTCTATGCAATAAACTTCCAATTTTTCTCGTAGCAAATGAAAAATGTTAGCATCTGCTCTGGTCGTCTGGGACTACAGTTTTGTTGTGCATGTGTTCCATTTAACTAAGCTATGAACACTATTTAAATTTCTATAGAAATAATTCTACTGTTGACATAATTGACTGTAGTCTGGAATAAGTGTGCATGTGTATGAAAAATGTGCCATTACAGCAAAGACACATTGTTTGTGTGATGAATCCTATAGTTTTTTTGAAAAGTGTGACGAAGATGAGGTAGAATTATTCTGCTCTTATTTGCTTCTTCTGTCAGTGCCACGAATGCATCTTTCTTATACTAAAATGCTAAGAGTGAGTTTTAATAAATCAATTTCATGGATGCAGAATACTGTCTAGAGCACACTCATTAATGTATGGAAATGAATGCACTTCAGTATACGTGTGCTTTGGAAAATTACGCCTGGAAAGGCGTGCAGAAGTAAAATCTACTTGCACAGTTACCTGTGAACGTCAAAAACATCTCAGTTAACTGAGAAAGTAACTTAAATGGAGCTTTGATCCCAATAATTTACTTCCGATTGGAAATACCTGCAAGACAGTTAATTTCAGGTGATGGACAAAGTTACTGAAGAAATGGGTGTGCCTGGCCTGGCTAATACTTGACTGGCATCTTTTCTGGCAGGCACAGAGGAAAACTGTGCATAGACAGTTTTGTCTCAAGTCTGTGAGATTCAAAATAATTCATGGACTACAAGTGGTGAGTTTTTACACCTAATTCAGGTGGGGGAGAGAAGTGAAGCAGGAATCTACTGTAAGAAGGAGATGATTTGCAGGATATCAATAATGTGAGTGCATTATATCAATAATGTGAGTGAGACACTCCATTTAAGGAGGGAAGATATAGGAAAGCATTATTGGTTTATATTTGAGAAAGCCAAAATTAGTTTTTGTTGTTTGGGTTTTTTAACATTTAAATTAATTCTGTTTTCCATGAGAAAGATGTAACTTTATCCCAGAGAGATTTTCTTCCATTCATTTCCAGATGCCAGTTGTCCTCTGTCTGTGTTGAGCTGGCTGGTATTTTGAGTTTTTTGATATTTCTTAAGTAGTGCGTTCATTGCCTTTTGTATTCAACTTGAAATGTTAGCAAGGGCGTAAACATTTAGGTCAGGTGCAGGCTGAGGTCCTCCGTTACTTCTTAATAGTCTGCCTCGAGTAGTCGCATTCTGCTTTTGTGTGCTGCCTCGGAGGGCCCTCATGTTGGTGGGAATGAAACTGAAGCAAAGCCAACAGGTGTTTTAAAGGGGACTGATTAGACTTAGACAAGAGAACTGCTTTGGGAACTCTAGAGAGAAAGGATTTAACTTCTGTTGTCTTGTACTAGAATTCAGTAGCAAAGCCATGGAGAGATCGTAGGAGTATTGAATCCTCTTCAGTTCTGGTAGCCCCATGAAAGCAAGCTTTACAACTCAAAGCTTGGAGGATAATATTTCATATGCTGCTCTGTTGAGCGACATCCCAGTTCCAAAAAGTAGTATGCCAACTGACAAATTTTGAGAGAGAAATTAGTTTAGCCTATTAATAATCATGAGTTAGAAAACATTTTTCTGTACTCTTCATGGCTTGTAGTAATCTGTCACACATGGTTTGGATGCCTCTCCGTTAGCTTTCTCCATGATAGCCTTTTTTTTCCTTCCAAAGTCATGCATTTTAATCTAGGAAAGTGAGACTGGGACAATTTATTTCAGTCTGGTAGTCTTTTCCCCTTCTTGCCTGCCCTTTCCAGCCTCATTGCCCCAGTCCTCTTCACAGCTTCTGAATCTTCTGACCTATTTCAACCATTATCTTGGTGATAGGCTGTAAGGTTCTTGCAAGTTGTGTGAATATTGCCACCCAGATGGAAGAGAGAAATTGGAGTAGTTCTTAAGCCAAGAAAAAATTTACAGTGGGAGCCCATTCTCTCCTAAACCTGCAAAGGGAGAAATGCTGTCAGTGTCTCTACCACATAAAAACAAACAAAAAAAAAGTCAAAGGAAGCTCATGTTTTACTAAACTCCAGCAATTCCAACCACTAGACAAAAATCTATAGGAAACCAGCCTCATTAGTGCTTCATTAGCTTTACTGAACAGACTCAAAGGGAAATGAGCACTATACATAAGACTTGAATACTGTTCCAAATGCTCCAGATTATTTTCTAACTTGTATTTCTCATGAGCTGTTTAAATTGGCCAACATCTGCGAAGATATTATAAAATGTTTCTGCTACTGGAAAATTAGAATATTCCCCTTCCGCAACCTGCTTCATTGCTTCTCCTCTCTTCTACCCTGCTGAGCCTGCTTCCATCTGCTTTTAGGTGACGTTAACACAATTCAAACTCTCTGAAACTGCTGAAGTTTGTCATACATGGTAATTTGTATAAGCAATACATTCTTTCGAGTCTAAAGTTTTTTATATATTTTTATATATATATCTGTTTAGATATATATATTCCTTATACTAGAACTGTTGGATAGTCCCATAATATGCCTTTTTTTTTTTCCTGCTGAGATCCTTGCATATTTATGGTTGTTCTTAGCTATATTTCATTTGTGTGGTTGAGTTCTTTCAATTTAAACAAGAAGCGTGTAGAAAGAAAATGTTCCAAAGTGGGCCACATGCTTTCCTCTTGTATGGCATTTTTGTTCGATTATACGGCAGCTGGTGTCAGGTCTTTAAAGAAAATACACATTATAAGCTCCACTGGGTATTGATTTAGGCAGCAATGCTAATACTTAACAAGTGCCTTTTCTGGTCACAGGTAAATAGGACTCAGGAATTTTGGTGATCTATGTGTAGTTTACAACTGCAGAATATATGTGATAGGGCCTCTTTGTCCTACACTGAATTTTTATAAAGAAAGGAGCTGTGGCTTTTTCAAGCAAAGACATAATGAATTCTGGTACAATTTCATCTTATATTTTTAGATCACAAGGGATAATTTACTTGCCCTTTTCTTATGGCTCTTGTCAGAATTCATGTTGCTTAATCTCCTTGCTCTGCTATTAAAACTCACCTTTGTATTTTCCACAGGCTACGAGGGACTAATCTTAGCTCCTGGTAATTAGTGCTGATTTAGTTCTTTGTGCTCTGTGAGTGGCCAACAAAGGCATAACACAGAATGTGCATATTTTATCTTCACAGTAAGCTAACAGTCCAATCACTGAAAAGACTTTTATTTTTTCCTCCGTAATTCCTGTCTTGCCTCTTTCTTTTCCCCCTCTCATCATATAGACCTGCGGATGTATTGAGTTAATAACGCTAAGAATCAATTTAACCGTGCTACTGTAGCGAAAGCAAGAAGCAAGAGCAGGAGTACTTCTGCAGAGGCTGAGCAGAAGGTTGACAAAAATGTGTTTCGAAGGAACAGTGTTTTCATCTGTTGCCAGAACGTAGCTGTTTCCAGGGCTGTATTTAGCAGCTGCTAATGCAACAGAGAAAACCACCTCCCAGGATAGCGTCGGAAGAGTGCATCCCAACTCAATGAAGATACAGCTTGGACTCTTGCCTCCGACACCCCTCTCTCCCCCACAACCCCAACCACATCAATAGCCTTCCTGCTTTTCAGAAGCAGGCACTTTAGAAAGTCGTCCCTCAGAAAGAATATATTCCTTCCTTTAGGTTAGCATGTTAAACTGGTGATACCTCCTAGATGAAGGCAGCAGTCTCAAAGCCCGTGATTCTTCTGTGCTCACAGAAGTCTCCCATCTCTTCTGGCTGATGACTGTTCAACGATCAGAGAAAAAATAGCTTGATATAGCCTGCCTAGCAAAACAAGCTGCTGTTGGGGCACTCCTGGTGCTATAAAAGGGATATATATGGACCACAGGCTAATAACCAAGTTCAGTCACCCTAAAGGTAGAGCATGTCACGTGAATTCCTGTATTATATAAGCCAATATGGTGGGATCATTTTTACCTATATAAATTCTTAACTTAAGAGACCGTGCTGGGCATCAAAGTCAGTGAGAAGATAACAGGCAGTTGATGCAATCTGGGAATACCTTTAAAGTAGTAAGTTTGTTGCGTTCTAATGCATGATTTTCAGTTTGCTGCTGCAGACTATGTTAGACGTAGGTCTAAAACATAGGTAGTTAGTTTTAAGAAAGATGTGCATGACCCCAGCTTTAATCCCAGACAGCAGTTATCAAACATCAGTAACAGCTTCCTGCCATTAACAGGGAAGAATTTCTGCTGTGGTTTTCTGCCTTGGAGTTCAAAGCCTGAGCGTCTGTGCTCTGAAGTCAAATGGAACGGGCAAAGCGACGAGCGCTGCAGTAGAAACTCTGCTTAATTTTTGGATTTCATTTCCCTTTCCTGTACTGCTGTGAACGCCCAAAAACGTTCCCATTGTTTAAATGGGTTTCGATTTTCAATGCCAGCAAAGGCTGAATTGTTTCCTGAGGTGACTCCAGTACTGCCTTTGGATCCCACAACCGAGGTATCTGCTAGTGCACGGAATCATACAGACCGATAAGTGGCAGATAAGCCCTTGTATTTTACTTGCCGTAAGCAAAGAATGGAAATGGTTCTCTCGCCCTTCTCTTATCGGCAGTTGCATTTTGTGACATGAAAAAGGTTCAAGAGCTTGACTTCCTACTAATACGGCACTTCGGCAAAGATTTATGGGACTGCCAAGTTGTGGGATGTCACAAGCCCTCTCCTCGGGTAAAAATCCTCTCCTCAACTGATAGGCCTAACTGCAAAGATTTAAAAAATACATGTAAGACAGGCACTGTCCACTGTTGCAGAACAGAGAAGCTTCAATGACAAAAAAGTGGCAGAACAAGCTGGATATTTCTAAGTAAAAGTAGAAAAAACCTGCAAAGTTAATCATTGCGGATACTCAGATTGAGTGTTTCTGGGTTTTGCATGCATGAGGTATGGCAACACCTTGCTAAATCTGGTGGAATAAGGTAGGAACCTTAGTGTTTGGGGAAGTGGATTTGAAATCTCAGAAAATACTGTTTCTGAGATCTTCTCAGCTCTTCCTAGCCTTGTGCTCAGGGAGTCCCCCCTTCTCCTGATGTGTTTTTCGTATACTGGGAAGTGTTGTGTTACTGCCCCGCTCACCCTTTGTGTATTTAAGCTACTTTCCTAAGGAACTGAAGTGTTTTTGATAATTCTGTTGGTCCTTTCATCTGCTAGTTCGTCTTTTCTCCTCTACCTCCTTCCACTACCTTCTGAACCCATTTACCAAATTCAAATCCATCTGAAGGAACAGTAGATGCATTGAACCTCTACAAATGGCTTGGTGAGGTTAATGAAGATCGCTAGCTGTCTAGAGGGAAGGCATTCAAACTGACCTTCTCACGGAGGGAAATGCAACCTCAAGCTGTGGTGAGGACACGGAAGGTTGTTCGCGAACATATGAGAGAAGCTCTGGGTAAGTTAGGGGAAATAAAGATACTGCCAGGAAGAGGGATGGCAACAGGATTAGTAAGGCAGTAGCAAAGTGTAAGTCTTCAGGGACTTGGGGGAAACGGGGGATGTGGTGGTGCGAGTGATTAGTGAGAATATGTCACTGAGAAGGGCAAAGAGCGAGGGCTGTTAGTGATGGATGGAGGTGCGTGTATGGGATGTAGGGCACAAATCCACAGGAGATGCTTTCTTGTTCCAGCGTGGGCAGGAGAACTTTTTTCTGGTGGCACCCAATTAATTGTGGTTCTGTTTGATAAATGTTAATATATTCCTATCTCATAAAACTGCTGTGTTAGCATGTGTCTGGCTGCCATTTGTGAATTCAAACCAGCAGTTTTGCTGTGCAAGTAGGTCTGCTTTTCAAAAGATGGTAAGTGAACTTGTGCTGACTTTTTCACTGTAGGTCAGCCTGCGGCTGCACTCGTACAAAAAGCATTATGTCGGCAAATCAAGAAATTATTTCTTTCCCTAAACAGTTTACTGCTACAAAGAAAAAAGTGTTTGAGCATAGCTGGTTTTAGGATGGAAGATTTCTAAAAAATACATTCTTCCCTGGATTTATTTCAGGTACTGCATCATCCTCATGGGTTGTACAAATCCATTTTGATATATGTTTTCATGGCAGTGGCTGCTTTAGCTGCTAATATTGATTATAACATTCTGATATAAAGATGAGCTTTGCTAATGACTTGGATGCAGGACTTGAAAGAATACTAATGAAGTTTGCTGATGACACAGAATTGGGAGGAGCTGTTGATGCTCTTGAGGGCAGAGAGGCCCTGCAGAGATATCTAGACAGGCTGGAGAGCTGGGCAATCACCAACCGTATGACGTTCAACAAGGGCAAGTGCTGGATTTTGCACCTGGGGCACGGCACCCCTGGCTGTACAGACAGCCTGGGGAACGAGAGGCTGCAGAGCAGCTCCGCAGAGAGGTACCTGGGGGTTCTGGCCGGCGGCAAGCCGAACACGAGCCCACAGCGTGCCCTGGCAGCCCAGAGGGGCAGCCGTGCCCTGGGGTGCATCGAGCGCTGCATCGCAGCCGGGCGAGGGAGGGGATGGTCCCGCTCTGCTCCGCGCTGGGGCGGCCTCNGCCCTGGCACAGGCTCCCCAGGGAGGCAGTCACGGCACCCAGCCTGGCGATGCTCAAGAAGCACTTGGACAAGGCCCCCAGAGCCATGGTGTGAATTTGGGGTGTCCTGTGCAGGGACAGGAGCTGGCCTCGATCGTCCTTGTGGGTCCATTCGAACTCAGGGCATTCTATGATTCTATGACCTGCCAGCAAATCTTGTGTATGCAAAAATTAAGTAAAATTGAGCTTAACTGTATTAAGTGAAGATGGCTGTGCTCAGTCAACTTACATTTACAGAATAACCGTGCTGCAGTACATATTTCTAGAATGTGCTGACTTTGTTTCATAGTGCAGTAAAAAAAGTATCATTTGGTGATGGCTTAAATAATTTAATCTTGCAGATTTGATAAATCTTTATTAATGCTACTACTTTGAAGCTTCCTTCATTGGCTTTGTCACTCAAAACCAAAAATAGGGCAAACAGGACTTGCAGATTTCAAGCTGCAAGTCATTAAGTAGTCAGTGCACATAATTGATGAACAAATGGGAAAAGCATATATCTGATAAATAATATATGCATAGAAATTGTAGCCTGCCTACAAAGAACCATGAAACAGAAATGAATAAGCAAAATTGGAAATATATTCAGCGTTACTTGAATTATTTTGCAAGAATCCAAGCTCCATAAGGGTAAAAACTAGAGATTACAGCATTACGTTAGTACTAATAGAATGCCCTTCAGTTTATATTTGAAAGTAGTTACCATATGCTTACTTCTGAGTCCTGCTGTGAATCTGGTTTTGATGAAGCATATGTTTCTGCTTCCTATCTCCTTCGGTTTAAGTGTGCAGCAAACTGTACTTGTTTCTTAGCAGCTGGATGCGTCTCACTGGTATCTCATCAGGGTATCCTGCCCAAGGAGTCATTATATTACCTGATGGAAACTTCTTAGCTGTTCACAGCTTTCTTTAGTGTGAGCATTCTTTTGAATATCTGAGTGTTTCTGCATCAGGCAAGGAGACCACAAAGATATTCTTTGCTTGGATGCGTTACTCTGTTCGCGGTTCTTGTGACCTTTTTCCAGCTATCCTGGCCAAGGGATAGGTGAACACAGCTCATTCCAGAGTTCATTAGCATTGCTCCAAGCATCAATTAGTAGTGAAATAAGAACACAGTAGTAGTATTGGGATAGCAGTACTCGTGCAAAGGGAATAATTTTCATCCACCCTCAGGGACATGACAAATTGCCTCCAAAACACTTCCACTATAAGTTCGGAGAGATGAAAGCACTGATCTCCACCATACCAGCATGCAGTGCAGTAACTAAATCACCTGCTCAGTCTAGGCCCTTGTGTCTGTAACAGTTAATCAAAAGTATGCTGCTGAGGCCCTGAGTACTATTGTGAAACAAAACAACAACAAGAAAACCCTCTCACAAACCTCTCCTCCAAATAAAGAACACAGATAGAGAGCTGCAGCTTTGTTTTCCAAATGAAAGTCAAGAGCCCTGTAGTTAAATTCCTGCATTTGAAGTAGTATTGGATGTGAAAGCTTGTGCAGCTGAGTACAGGAGGAGTCCGACTGACTGTCAGCTTTCGTTTATCAGTCAAAGGATATTTCTCTATTCATGTAGTATAGATCAGAGTGGCTGCAACCCAGGGGGCCCACTTTGAATCAGCCTGGGTATTCGTGACAGTATGAGAGTGTGCTGTGGAGGAATGCTTTTGTTCAGCACACGATGTGGGTTGGTGCCAACCACTGAGGTGGGGGGAGTCGCCCTGGGTCTCCTCTCACTAACAACATAGTGAAAGTATTCAGAGGATGAACTTGGGTGTAAATATCTGAAAGTTACAATAATGGACATATAAAATGCAAGTTCTTTTTGATGATGCTTTGGGTCATGCTTGCTTTCTGGCAAACACTAGCATGAATGGTTGCTTCTTCCATTGACGTGAACTTTTCAAGGCCAATGGTTTTCAGATGGCTTTTCTGCACATCTCAAGTCACTGTATTTCTCAGTGTCTCAGTTCCTTGTCTGTATAGCAGGGACATATATCTTGCATTTCCATCCCTTGCCTCTCGTATCTGTCTATATTGCATGCTGTTTGTGGCAGATACAATCTCTTACGAATATGTACAAGACCCACCTGGATCTCCAGGTGTGGCTGGGGCCTGGAGATGCTGCTGAACACTAATAAAAGGGCAGAGCAAAACCATTTCTATATTTACGGTTGAGGCTGTGATCACATGAATTCTCCTTTGAAAGTCTGCTTTCTATAAAGAAAATGGACTGTCTTAGCAAAAACAGACGAACAAACCCCTGCAAAATGATGCCCAAAAATGTAAACATGGTTATTTATCAGTTTTGGTTCCTTTTCAGAAGACCTTGTAGAGAGTTCCTAATAGCTGTCAACTCAAATACGGTTATGGACAAGCAGCCAACTCCCGTTCCCCCAAACCATAAATAAATCAATTCTTTCAGTCCTTCTGGAGCACAGTGAGACGGTGAACAGGAGGAAACTGAATCCCATGTGCTACTTTGTGGAGTTTGTTTGGTTTGGTTCTTTTTTTTTTTCAAAAAAGATACATCCTAATTTTATGGACTAACTAATGTAGGAAGAAAAAAAAAGTTATCCCCAACGTACAGCAGACTGGGGATTTGGAGGGGCTCTAGCCGCAGCTCATGAATTGTGCAGTCTAGGGATATACAAGCAGTGCTTTTGTATCTTACCTTCCCCATGCTGTGGACTGAAAGAGCCCCAATCTACAGTACGTAGTACATGTTGCAGACGTCCTTTAATGTTTGTAACATACATAGAAATCTTGGGCAAATTGTGCCTCAGAAATGCCAAACATCTTACAGTATTTCAATTAAAATTTAAATGAATTGAAATTGTTCCTGTGGTTTGGAAGGTGATGGTCTTGATCGTAAGGAGAGATAGATACAGTGCTTGTAGAGAGTACGTTACTAAACTACCACACTTGGTTTTTGTTGCCCAGAATTAGGAATTATATGTGAGCACACCTAAAAATTAAAAATCCATCAATTAATCAGAAGTGATAAAATATTTAACGACTGTACTGCAGAGTGCAGATAATAATGCAATAAATGTGCTCATAGTTTTTAGCTTTCATACCCTGCTGAGGATGTCGGGAGGACCTCCATGCCAGGCTAGTCCTGCCTCAGCACCTAGGGAGGAAGGAATTCAAGCTGGGCTCTGGCTGTGGGCCATTTCTCTGCTCCCATGTGTAAAGAGCAACCCCTGCTCCTTTCCTTGTTAGAGTAATGCTCTTTCCTTTTTCACAGTAGAAAAAGCAGCTCAGCACAATAAACCTCATCCCCACCCCAGTAAGGCAGTGGCCCCTGGTGACCTCCCTTCCCTGGGTCTGCGGCAGAGAAGCTGGGTGGTTGCGGTGGTGAGGTGTGGGAGGGAGAGGCAGCCTGAGCCAGAGACGTGGGTTAATGCAGCTTTCCCAGGGAATGGCTGAGACGGTCGGCGTGCTGCAGGTGCTCCGGGCACGGCAGCAACACCGTGCCTGAAGGCTGCCCTGGTTTTCTCCTACCACTTGCTTTTACAGTGAAGAATCATGTTCTGCTGAAAACCAAAGTGTAATTATATGATCTATAAAAAGAAGAAAATGATCTTGTTAATATAAGATGTAGAGCACTAAAATAGTAAATACTGTACATAGAAAAAACCTGTAGTTAATAGAAATAATAATAATAATAATAATAATAATAATAATAATAATAATAATAATAATAATAATGTATTCCTGTGTAGCATTAGGAATTTTTTAAAATTACTAACCTGTTTTGTGACCGGTCAGGAAAACTAAATATCTGATCTCTCTCACTGCCGTGTAGTGAAATGCCTAATTATTAATTGCAGGAAAGTTTTTGACGGGTCACATTCAAAAATTCTTTTGTGTTTTGCCAGTCACAGTGTAGGCTTTTAATACCACGAGCATGTCAGTCCTAACAAGTTCCCTGGAAAGCGTTAGCCTTTCTGTAAGAGTGAGCTTTGCTTTACAAGCTCTCCGTGAGTTGTAGTGCAGCCTGTTGGCCATAGCTGTCAGGGTGTCCCACTTTACTTGTATATCAATTGGCTACATCCAAGCACCATCTGTTTGAAACCTTCTGCTGCAAGTGGAAGTTTACACTTGGAATGGTACTAGATCAGATCAACACGTTGCTGTGCATCTTGATCATTAAGTAGCAAGGAAGCAGAAGGAAAAATAGCAGGGTACTTTATCTTTGGATACGGGTTTGCAGGTAGATTAATAGGAGTCTTCTGAAAAAAATTTTTTGCATATATAGGCTAAAATACTATGTCTCTCTTTCTCAGCACCCTAAAATGTTTGTCTTTCATTATATACTATAATAACTTTTAACTAAGGAATATCTGAGATTTTAAAACTATATTCTAGGATATGCTGACTGTGGATTAGCCAAAACCAGTGAGATGAATTGTGCAGCAAAGCCAATTAATCTTTACTTTTTGCTGCAGTGGTTTAAAATAAAACCCCCAAACTTTCCCATGATCTTTAAGAAAAAACGCTCCCACATCAGAGACTTCAGAAGGAAAACTCTTATTGTTAGCTCACAGCGGGAGATCAACTCCCAGCAAGCCAGGAGGATAATGCTATCCGTAAATTGAGCAAATGTCCTTGCCTCTCCAATCAGCTGGTATTTGAAGGGTATTATCCTTGCTAAAGTTGTCATCCACTTTAAATGGAAGTTGGACCATAAATGTACTCTACTTAACGTGACTTTTGAAGAGCTGCCTCTGCAGTTTAGGGGTTGGATTTAATTCTTAAAGATACAACTTTGCTGCAGCTTTATTTAATCTCTCTTTATTTGCTTTACCATTCCCCAGTTTATAATCTAGTCAGCGTGTAAGGAAACTACTGATGAATAAGCAAAGTAAACATGAAACATCTTGGAGGAAAAAAAACCTGAAAAGCTGAATATCAGTCAGATTCAGTAAATTTCTATCTTGAAGTAATCCGAAAATAACTGGCGCTACTCTATGTTGAGGCGCAGAAATAACCTTTTTGACATGGAATAGAAAGAGTGATGTGCTAGAATATTTAGTGAAATTGTGGGTTGTCCTCTCTAGCCACGGCATTCCAAGTAATTGGATCTTGAATTGTGAAAGTTTCTGTTTGTTATTGCTGTTGGTTGCCCATTTGACTCCTCTCTTTTGTCCCATTATAGTCATTTTAAAGCCAGATGAACCCAAATATTTGTTAGTCTCAAATACCATTGCTTCCTCATCCAAAGACTTGACTTATGCAAATCTCTTGCAGTCATTAAATAGGAACTGCAGCCTTCAACAGCTTTAGCTGAAGTCAACCGATTCAGCATACAAGGCACACTTTCCCCTTTTAACATCTATATAATAAATCTATCTTTAAATATATAAATTCTATATATATAATATGAGTGGAGGGAGAATGCATGGTGTGTACGTGCGTGCTGAAATGATCTGACACTTTGATGTAGTTGCTGTAACAGACCAGAAAATTATTTCTTTGTGAAGTCTTTTATTTTACCGGTCTATTGACATTTCCCTAAAACGCGGGTGGAGAGATCTTCTAAAGATCACAAACACAAAGCAGAGCCTGCCGTTGGCGTACTGCACGGTGCAGGAGTAGTGTCTTAGATTTTTTTGTGGCTCCTTATTGCTTATTTCACAACTCTAGGAGATCAGCTCTCTTTCTCTTCTAGCAAAACACATGCATATTTGATCAGTTTGCATCAGGAATTCATCCTTTCTACTTAAGTATGCGTGAAGGACTGGCAGCTGGGGATTTCCACCTATGGCATATCTTCCCACCTAACTGTGCATTACAGATCAGCAGTTTATCACGAGGTATTGCAGTATAAAACTGCGGCTTTACAAACCAGAAAGCGCTGTACATGAACCACAGGTGATTTAGTAGATTAGACAGTACATAGTGCTCCTCAGTTTCAAAGTAAAAATGCGAGTCTGTGAAAGAACTGACTTAAACTGAGCTAAAGAAATTTAGCTGTTTAATAACTCAACTGCACACCTACGAACATGTCACTCTGGCTTTTGTTGTGTTGCCTTTAGCAAGCTGAACAGGATGAAAGCCCAAAGCTTTCAGAGGCTTCTGGATGTGGAGCAAGTGGTTAACCATGGTCTGTTCTTCTTAAGATATAAAGGGAACCAATACCACAGCTGGGAATAGAGATAGTGACATTTTGCTTTCCTACAGCATCAGTTTTGACCAGGTACAGTATTTCTCTTTACTTTGTGTCCCAAGTCATGGAACCGTCAAGAAAGACGTGGATTGTTACACAGCTGTTGAACTTCATTCTGGAAGGGAACCTTAGGGAGTTTCTGGGAGTGAATAGAGAGCTAAGGAGAGAGAAGGGAAACCAAACAGTTGTTAGAATTTCTCCTCTAAAATCTCACGTGCCAGTTCTAAAGGACTAAAATACTAACAAAATATCTTTGCCTAGACTTTTGAATAAGAAAGTAAAATAAATATTTAAAAACTATTATTTCCTTCCTAGTAGAATGTGACTGACTTAGCCTCCTACCAAAAGATCTTCAACAGTACTCATGTATTAGTGAGTATTTTTGTCGCTCTTTGTACGTGAGGTGATTAATAATTCTGATGTTTCCAAACAGAAGCCTGACTAAAATCAACCCTGACACAATTACTGTCTGAGCTCTCCCTATCAAGAGATCAGCCTCCCTTGAAACTGTGATATTTAGCTCTGACAAGGTTGTCTCTGGTGTTCTTTGCCTGTGTAAGATGATCATAGTGATCCTAACCTCCAAACATATAACCATATTAAACTCCACTAAAGGAAGAGGTTATTTTTCAGCATTTTCAAATCTTTGGACTTAGGCAGGTGAGAGGTAATAATAGACAGAAAGAAATGAAGGGAAACACTTGAGAAATGTCCTAGCTTTTAAGAAACAATCTCCTAATATTTCCAGGTGGCTCAGCAAAAGACATGAAATGTTAATTTTCTTCTTTGGGATTTGGGAATTTGTGCTTTGTGGAGATTTTTAAAGATAATCTAAACTGACTGGAGTCTGGTGCCATGCATTGATTATGATAAATTAATGAAGTAGCTAAAAGGGAAGCCCAATTTAAAAAATGAACAAAGGAATTATCTCTAAATCTTGCACATTGTGTTGTTTTTTTCTCTTTAGGGAGGAAGAGTCCGATACTACTGTGGGAATCACATTATTAGGCATGACAGCTATAACGAGGGCTTTTGCCCATTAGTTTAATCTACTTTAAAAGGAAGAGAAGGGAAAACCAAAAATTATGGCAATATCATAAATACTATGTTCTTCTTATCTGTCATGCTGTCAGCTCAGCTGTAGGGATGGATATAGTGTCTGCTGAAGGCAGTGCTGGGGAACTGGAGTTTTCACCCTGTTCTACACCAGCACTGTTGCTTTAGTGGTCTATCAGTCTGGCTTGCTTGCATGAGGACAGCGTCAAGCAGACGCTATAGCATGGGCCACTAATTTCTTAGTGTCTCATTGTCAGAGCAAGGGGGATGCAGTTCAGATTATGAACAAACATTAACTGGCCCATTTAGAATGTGTAAATCAATGTGAGGTTTTATTTAAAAAAAAATCTATGAATATACTTTTAATAAAAGTAGTCATATTTTTATGAGAAACCAATGGTTCTCTAAAGCAACAGACAACAGGAGAGATTTATTGTGGGGATGTCTGACACGTTAATTGTATTGAGTCTTGTGAAAATATACCCGAAGGGCAGTACTGGAGACCTAGTGACCTAGAAATTGTAGCAGCTATCCTTTGACAAAGTCAGAAAGTACAGCACTCTACAGCAGAGGGCTTTGGGGTTTTAAAATAAAAAGTAATTGAAACGGACTTGCCCTCAGACGACCTGGCTAACCGTGTGTTTAGAAGTCCCTTTCGCTCCATGAGAAAACACTTCCAGTTTCTGACTCTGTGGATGGAGGGAGTGAAGTGTGCATCTGGGGCAACGTGCCCGGTCTCTGGGAAGCGTTTTCAGTTGCTCTGCTGTTCACGCCTGTGGCAAAGTGAGGTATTAATCGGGTGACTAAATTTCACACTTCGTACTAATCAAAACAGGCTCAGCTTAATACATTACTGCCATTCAGACAATCATAAGAACTTTGTGAAGGTATTTAATTCAGCCGTTGTATGCACTGGCTGAAATAAAGGTGCAGCCGTCGAGGAGGACACCTCAGCCTGCCTGTGTGAACCACAGAAGAGGAGAGGAAGGGGTGGCATTATGAACCCCCAAGAGAGAGGGATGAAAACCTCATATGGCCTGGATTAGTGTGCGTTTGCCAGGTGTTTTTCTCACTTAGAGGATGGATGATGGTTTTCTCATATTCTGTGGGAAAAATGGCAGTCAAATCCACGCAAAAAAAAAGAAGACAGTCTGATAACCCAAATAATTGTTTCTAAAAAGTTTCAGTAATGTGCACATTGCAAGTGTGCTTTTGATAGAATGGAGTCCCTCAGGCTGCGTTCTCTTAACCAGGCCTATAGAGCTATTATATAGCTATTATATATAGCTATTTTTATAGCTATAGCTGTCACGTTTATGATCTCCCAGCAAACAGCAGAAATGCACAGTATGGCGTGGACAGTGAGCTCATAACGTGAAGTGGATTTTGGAAAATATCAGTTGAAGAAGAGTTTGGTCTTTCGAAGGAGAGTGTTATAAAGATCCTTTCCAGGTAAAATGTTGGCACTGGATGGCTTACCATGAAGTTAAAAGTTAACTGCCTGATCGAACCAAAAGAAAAGACTTACTGGAGAGCATATTGTGTGAGGCACTCTCACTGTCACAGTGGTTAAGCAGTTGAACAGCAAGATGCCAGAAGGTGCCCGGTTACAGACCTCTTAGTCCAGTGCAGAGATTTGAGTTGGGCTTTGTAGTTGGCCTTTTACAGTTGGCAAAGTTACGCTCACTCCTCCTTTATAAAAATCTCTGAATCTATCAAAGCCAATGCTATACTGTAAGAATTATGGGCAGCTGAGGCAATATCTATTTTTCAACATTTCTTGCAGGAACATGGAAGCTCAAGCCTAATGAAATTTGTGTTTCTTTTGGATCATCCTTGAGTTTTTTTGAAACAAAGTGACCTTACTTAAATCCATGTAATCTGAATACATGATCACTGCAAACAGTCTGGATGATATCCGAGAACTTTTTATCTTTTAGTATTGCAAGAAAAGACTTTCACATTTCTTTCATTGCAGATAATACTTGTACTGCAACAGTTTGGGAGTATTTTATTTGATGGAGCCCATGTTTACATGAGAAGATTTGGTTAATTTAGTTCACAGCAGATATAACAGTGAGCTCCTTCTGGTGAATGTGTACTGCTCCCACTTGTACAAGCGCTGCGATCCAGAAGCAATGCTTGGTTTATATAGGCAGTACATTTCTTCTGAGCATCTCAAGTGCCAAATGCGGCTGTCAGCCACCATGCATTCTAAGGTAGTTTTCAGGAACAAGTTAACTTCCACGCATCTGTGTAATTGCAATACGCTCCAGTCACAAATAGGTCCCCGTGACATTTAAGCAGGATTGTTTTTCTTTATAGTTAGGTGCTTGGCTGAGAGTGAATAATTCAGTATGATACCACGTGATCTCTTGCTTCTAGAGTGGGTGGATTTAATCTCATGTTAAAAAGGAGAGGAATCAATTAGTATTCAAAATTATTGTGTCAGCCTGTTTGCAGTAGAGTGATGGCTGATCAAAGTACAGCATTGACAGTCTTAGGTCTAAGTTAGAAAACTTGCAAGTGTTCCTGGGGAGGCAGTTGTTATTGCTGGAGGCTTTTTTTAATATATCTCTACTGTTCTGGTTGCGGATCAACTCCATTCTCTATTTGAAGTCCCAAGATTGAATACAGAGCTGAAAGAAAACAGTTTGCATACCACCTTGGGACCGTTGAAAGGAAGCGCTCTCCTTCTCTGACAGTTGCATTTTATAAATATTGCACTGAGGTCAAACGTAGGCAAGCACATTGTAAAAATATATGGCAAAGATTTAGAGATTTCCTGGCAATAATTTTAACATGTCCTGTTTTATTAGTTCTCATGTAGCCGTTTCTCGAGAGATTGCTTCATTCATGCAGTACTAGTTTTCTACAGATACAGAATTAATTAGGCGAGAGCAGTGTAGGAAGGTTGTGTATGACTTGCTCTTAGGAATTCATTTTCCTCCAAAATCCCATTATCATACTGTTTTCCTGCTCTGAGGCTTTACATACTCCATTTAGTCTGCATAAAAAGACTCACGGATGTGAATGGTTAGGAGAATGCATCAGTAGGTTTTTTTCTTTCTCTTTCAGTTCGTGTTCATTGAAACCTAGGAGTTAAGCAAAAACACAGTTTGCCCTTCTGGATTTATTTGACATAGGAATAAACTACACAACTTCAGAACAGGAGGAAATACAGTCAGTATTTCTTCCCTTTTGTTATATGAAAACTGATTCAGATGATTATTTCTTGCAGGGAGGGGTTGTTGTCACTTCACGTTTTTGAGACTGTTCTTGATGCGTCTTTAAGTAGCTGGTGAGACCCTGTAACTGAAATTAAGCTGAGGCACTGGATGAGGCTGTCTCTACAATGTGAGCTACTTAACCCAGTAAGCAAAAGTAACTTTGGGGTTTGGAGCGCGGGGTGTTGAATCAGAAGCCAGGTTTTCATTGCTGACCATCACTGTTTCACTTGTGGGACTTGGTGTCCCAGTGTCCATCAGCTCTTATCTTCAGATATAGTACTCGGGGGAAACGGTCTGGTGTTCGGCGCTCGTACAGGCTACGTTTATACTGCTAAATAAGGTTAAGGGAGTGAGCTCAGCTGTGGTACTGCTGATTATTCATCCCCCTGTTAGCAGGTCCTGGGGCAGGTTATTCCTCCCGTGTGCTGAGGCAACATATGCCAGGGACGGTTTTTCCTTGGCTCACGTCACTCCACACTGTCCTCTAGCACTACCTCAACGCTTTTTGAAACCTCAGGCATGCCCTGATGCCCTTTATGCCAGGGCATGAAACACACATCCCGAAATTCCCTGCCGTAAAACTTACTGGCTGCAATGCAGTCATTGCGTTATTTCAGGCACTTAACGGCCAGCGAATGATTCCTGGCCCTGTTTTATTTAGCTGTAGTCAAGGAGACTAGAAGGATTGGGCCGTGATTCATGAGTGGAGATAAAGCTGGCAGGATCTGGTTTTTCCTCATCCCCAGGGAAACAGAAAGCAGCTTAAAGTGAATGCGCAATTTCTGCTCAAGATGGAGGTACATCGGTGCAGCATCGCTGAGTGCTGGTCACTAACGCTGGGTACAGACCATCACCTCCTGCGGTGCAGTCAGGACTTCCACCGTGGCCCTTTGCAGAGCAGTGGTAGTCATGGCTTTTTCCAAATCACGATCTACCATAACAGAAGTTCACACCGGTTTGGGCGGTTGGCAGTGATTTCTATGAGCAGCCCACGACAAGCTGGGTTTGGAGGAGCTCGAAGTAGAAGTAGGAGCTTATTGCTTTGTAGCCCGTGCAAACAATGTCAGGGAAATCTCACCTCTGTTCCCTCGCCTAGTGTCGGTGTGCTCTCCTGCCAGCCGCTGCCTGGGGATTCCTGGGAACGGGGACTTTGCATGGTGTGACTGAATTTGGCAGAGGCTCCCCAAATCCTGACTGCCTGGTACAGCAAAACGTCTCTTTCTCTGCTCTGTCAGACCCTGAAACAAGAGAGTTAGACTTTCTGTTTGTGTGTGACATAGTTTTTAACTCTGGTAAAAGAGAAGATACTCTGGTCAGTTCGTAGTCTATTGTTCTGAGGAAATGCAAGCCTCTTCCACCCTTTCCTTCCTCCCCTGAGTTAGGAAAAGCATAAAGCAAACTGCTTAAGGTGAGACAGGTCCTTAGAAGGGAAAAGTCCTTGCTCATGGTAGAGATTTGAGCAGATCCCCAGGCTGAGCTTAGTTAGTAAGCCTAACTTAATATCTGCAGGCTGACTTGTCAGAAGGCTGATGGTGGCCGTTCATCATTTCAAGGTTAATGCTTTTGATCTGCAGAGGCTGGATGCCTTTCCCTCGTGCAGCATGACAAGTCCTGTGCGTTTCATGAAAATGAAAGCATGCGCTGCCTGTCGGCGCAGTGACTCCTCCGATGAGTCAGAGGATTTGCTGGTTAACTGACAAACCGAGTGCGTGCTTCCCAGATGTCTCCAGTTCAGTTTCTCTCTGAATAGCCTTCCTGAATAATTGTTTACTTTTGAATTACAGGAATATGCTTTAGCATCCAAAAAGTAGTAGAGAGAGGCAGAGTTGCTGGGAATTAACCAAGCATGTGCAGTCAGTTGAGTGTATTTTTTTCTTCCTAGTAGTATTTTTTTATTATGCTAGTACTTTAGGAAATTTAATGCTTGTGAGAGTTACCAGGCTTGGAAGCTCTGGAAACTGGTTTGAAATATGCAGCACAAGCAGCAGCAACGTTCTCTTCATGTTCATTGGCCTCGCTGTAGAGCTACGTGTCTAAAGTTGGGTGCTGTTCACTTCTTACACTTTAATCAGTTTGTATTTATCGTGAGGTGGACAGTTTTGCGTTAAGGACAGATATTATCTTGAAGAAATAGTCAATAGCTTTCTAGAATATTGTTTTCTCCTTTAAGACTCCTATTTGTTATTTAGTTTGGGAGAATGGAAATGGTAACTTCACTGTGAGAATTTCCCCTTAATAGAATCAAGTCGTCCGGTTCCTTGCATATTGGCAATTGCCCTTTTAAGTTATCGCAGTATTACTGTACAAATTTTTTTAAACATGGGGGGGGGTGGGTGGATAGCTATTTGTATTATCAAAAAAGTGGAGCCCGTTTCCAGTCTTGGGGTAGTATTTTCCTCGGATCTCTCACCACTGTGTAATTTTAAGGAACATTCTGTGACTCTGCATAGAATCCCCTTTAATGAGAAATGAATTCATCTTTCTTTAGTGTAGACATATACTTTTGAACTGATTGCCTTAGGCTCCTTTTATAGCTAAAGGACAGAAATAAGCCTTTTTAGAGTGTGATTCACCTGAACTATTTTAGGTACACACTGTGGGATGAGCTCAAGTATGTTGTAGCAGTGCTGTTTCTCCCCTTTGATGGCAAAGGGAGTTCTAGCTGGTCCTGGCTTTCAGCATAACATAATAATTCTTTCTGTGTACAGCCTATGTCCTATATGGATTTTTTGTTACATGCAAGGTGATCTTTTGTCAAGCTAACTTCTTGACTAACACAGCCTTCAAACATCTTGAACATCTATTGTGCTTGCAAATACAGTTAAGACTAGTGCTATTTTTCTTCTTTTATACTTTTTAATATTTTTCTGCTTTTCACGCTTGTATTCCTCTTCAGCAATAGGAGGATTATAGACCAGGTCAGTCTGCTTTGTATGACTGAACCCTGCCAATTCCTTCAAACCACTGAAATTCTAGTGTGGGGTTGCCTTGGAAATTGCAGATAGAGAATGATGTGTAGAAACTGCAGAAAAAATGTAAGAGAAAATGTCTTGAGAGGTTGAAAGTAGTAGTCATATCAATCAAAAATATGAGAAGAAATTAAGCTCGTGTGGTGCTTTTTTATTTTTAGTGTCAGTTTTGCCTAGTAACAGCTGATGGTAGGTGAGGTGAAATCATGTGTCTGCCTAGGCACTTGCAGATTTCTGTCTTAATTAACCTGTTAGGTTCTCCTCAAGTAAACAATATATTTTTAAATAGGGCTGTCCGTCTGCTTGCCCTTGCTGGGCTGTCAGAGTCTCTCTGATTCCCTTCTAAGCAGACCTGAAGATCTTATCATGCTCATACAAGTCTGAAAAAGACTGTAATTGGTACAAAGAGGTGGCCCAGTAATGCTGATTAGATTGTATCGCAAAACTTGGGTTGGGTTTGTTGTTTTTGTTTGTTTTTTTTCCAATCCATGTCTCATGGAGCTCTCCATTTGTTTCTTTGTAGAAGTGAATATCAGTACAGCTAGAAATGATAGGCAGGCTTCTAACTCTGCCTAGTAAAGATGAGTGAAGAGGCTTTGTGGTCTGAGAATAACTGAAGTGTTTGGTTTGGCTTTAATAATCTGCATATCTAAATGCTGATATCATAAAATGGAAAGAATGATGATAAGAAAATGTCTTCTGTGCATGAATGTACAAGGGAAAAAACCTGTTTGCTTTTGATTTGTTGTTTTCCTAGCTAGACTGACAGCTGGCTGAGAACTGTTGGATGTGCTGCATTGCCACTCTTCATTTCCTTCATTTGGAACACCCAGACTTGTTTATGCAGGGAACATGTTTCTTCTTCAGACACGGTGGACATCAGTGTTTCTTCTCCATAGAGGGATAGTTCATTGTTATCTCCCAAAGGCTATAAATATGCTACAGTCTACAGCATATTGGCTTAAGCCTTGATTTAGTTGCTGGTGAGCAGGTCAGTCATCCCTAACGTCCACATAAGAGGCTGGATAACTGAAGGAGTAAGGCTGTGACCCATATTCTGATATTGGAAAAGAAATTAAACTGTGATATTAATAATCCATTGGCTCGGGCCTGAGCTCCGTTCCCTTTGGTGGAGCAAGGAAATACTGTACCTCACCTCATACCCAGCCGGTGACTGCAAGAGTGTGTGTCACTCCTTTGACATACCTGCTTCTTCCAGAGCCCAGCAGCTCCCCGGGGGTGAAACTGCCAAGGAGCTACTGTTAGTTTTGCCTGAGATTTGATCCTTATCTTTTGTTTGGACTGACCTTTGCTGTTGTGTATTTTGAATAGGATTAGTTTTAGTCCAGCTGCATCCACTGAGGACAAAATCAGAACTCTCATTAGCCTGTAATCACACTTACACGCTAGTCCTGCTTCAGATAGCCCTCTGAATTTTAACATATAGGTAAGGTTATGGAGCTCAGTGGATGTAGCAAAGATGTCAGTCCTAAACTCAGAAAACCTGTACTTTTTTTTCCTGGCTCAGACACAAACCTCAGTGACTTTTGGAGGGTGCAGGGCACTATCCATTCTCTTTTCTGCTTTCTATCTAAAATTAATAGCTCCGTGCTATCAGCTTAATATAGCTCAGTTTTTATCACCTCACAATCCCAGAATGTCTTCGGGTATTGTCAGCCACGAACACAGGAAATAATCCCTCATTAGGCTGAATTATCTAGACACAGCACAGGCTAGCTAGGCTAGCGCTTAAATAGTATTGTATTGACAAGGGTTTCCTGTTTAGTACAGGAAAGTCGAGGCACCCAAGATTAAACTGCAGCAGCAGATCCAAATTTCATCTCAATGGGTGTAAGGAGCCAATATAGAACTCCCAATCCAACAAAAATAAAACACCAGCTTTTGGCCACTGGCAAGAGTTTCCCTTAAGAGAGGTATCCGGTGAGTTGTTCTTTACACGGCATTTAATATTTTCAGCCTATTGGGTTTTTGAGAGGGAAAATGATAAGTTTAAAGATTTCTTCTGCTTTTACTTAACAACACAGGCTGGACATTTAGTGTTGAGTAAAAATGCATTAAGAACATTTGCAAGGTGCGATTAAACGGAGATGTCGTGGTTTAGCCGCAATCAACAACTAAGCACCACGCAGCCTCTCGCTCACTCCCCCCTGGTGGGATGGGGGAGAGAATTGGAACAGTAAAAGTGAGGAAACTCATGGGTTGAGATAAAGACAGTTTAATAGGGAAAGAAAGAGCTGCACACACGAGCAAAGCAAAACAAGGAATCCATTCACTGCTTCCCATGGGCAGGCGGGTGTTCAGCCATCTCCAGGAAAGCAGGGCTCCGTCACGCGTAACGGTGACTTGGGAAGCCATCACTCCCAATGCCCCCGACTTCCTCCTTCTTCCCCCAGCTCTATATGCTGAGCATGACACCATACGGTGTGGGATATCCCTTGGGTCAGTTGGGGTCACTGTCCCGGCCGTGTCCCCTCCCAGGTTCCCGTGCACCCGGCACAGCACGGGGAGCTGAAACAGTCCTTGACTAGTGTAAGCGCTGCTGAGCAACAACCAAAACATCTCCACATTATCACCACTGCTTCAGCACAAATCCAAACCACAGCCCCATACGAGCTACTACGAAGAAAATTAACTCTATCCCAGCTGAAACCAGGACAGGGGTGTTTTGATGAAGCTGTGGTGTTAAGTATGCAGAGATGAGAGAGCAACACTCTTGGCAAGAAGCTTGTGCCCGATGCCGACGCCTGGCCTCTCCTTTGTCGCCTGTGGGGCGGCTTCGCACGGCGCTGCGTCCCTGCACCCCGAGCCCCGGGGCGGTGGCTGTGGCGAGCCAGGCCAGAAGGCGTCTCTGAGGAGATGAAGAGCGGGCAGAGTCGAGGCTGGCAGGCAGGGTTTAGCATGTCTCAGGGATACAGCTTTTCCTAGAGGTAGGAGGAGTAAGAAGGCATGCATTTCACACGACTCTGTGTATTACTTCTCCTGTCGCTACCACTGTGGGCTTCACATGTGGTGTTCAATTAGCACAACATTTCCACCGAATAAATCAAATACGGAGCATAATGTTTAAAGGTCTTGTGCAGCAGTAACAAGGTTGAGATGTTCTGTGCCCCAAGATATGCGTGGCACTTCAGTCTGGAAAATTGGAGGGAAAAGTTAAGATAATTTCTTGAAGAAATGAGCGTCTCTGGGGTAATATCTGTCGTGTGCAGTTCACTGTGTGGGATGGGCTGTGATGCAGGTAAGTCTGTAATTTTAGATTATAACTATAAATTCAGTGAATTTCTCAGTTCTCTGAAAGAGGGTTAGTTTTCAGCTTGCCCTTGAACACCCAGGGGGATACCGGCCATACTCAGCCTCTCCTCACAGAGGCCCCCACTGCCAGCACCTCGCCAGGGACACCCCATACAGACCGTGTATGATATCCCGCCACAGTTGCTTTTGGGTGGATTATACCTTTCTCTCTCTCCTTTACCCTATTTGTTTCGTGTACTTAGAGTCTGATGGTTTGAGGCAGGATCGTTTATCATTTTCTGACGGGTGGGCATAACCTTCAGCAGTCCTCCATGCCGGCTCAGCTCTGTCTGTGCTGGCAGTCGGCAGCTGAAACAGTGGAAGTGGGGGTGGATGTTTTCTGCTGTGCTCTGAGCGTGGCTAACGTTTTCTCCAGCGATGGTTTCGTATGGCAAATGGTTGCTGGAGGAGAGTGAACCTGGGGCCTGACTGAATTTAGCACCAGTTCATACTTTCTGCGGGGTTTTTTTTAGACGTGATTTTGTTTTGGCTCTTTTCACATGAGACATTTTGCGTGAAATCTCACCATCTGAAATCTAGCCATTCCCTTTAAAATGTATTCTTTAGGTCATGTACGAACTTGCCAGTAAAAGAGAAATATAAGCACTTCTAGGTGATTGAATCCCAACCGCTGTGAGAGGCCTGTCAGTGCTCTCCCATGCTCCCTCTTCCGACCAAGGGGAAATCTGGAATTTCAAGCCCTTAAGCTGTGCTGCTCTAACTTTTAGAGTATGTTGGGGACAGAATTGTGGGATTTTGGGGCAGGGCTCAAAGCACAGAGGTAGTTGCAGGGGTCAGGAACTAGGAGGGGTCCCTACGCTGGGCTCTCCAGCTGGCGCCATACCCTGACCCTTGGGTGCCTTAGCTCGGGTGCCCAGTGCTGTCTGAGGGCATCAACAGGAGCTGGCATCACTGAGCACTAACACTGGGTAACTTCACATAGCGTTGTATTATGAAACGTGCATTTTCCCCATCCTGCCTCCTTGGTGGAATCGGCTTTTAGTGAAGAAATTTCCTTAAAGCCTTTATAACTGAAATAGGCTTTCAGTGTAATGGCACTTCTGTACCATTCGCCTTCATAGCCGGACCTACAAATTCCCATTGCATTGAGCTGACCTTAGGTTAGACTTTGACAGGCAGGCAAGAAACACTTTAACTTCTTGCTCTCCCATTCTGTCATCTAAGAGTGGTGCAATAAGTATGTCCTTGATGATTCTGTATGTGTGTTAGAAATTATTGTGTACTGTTGGGTGCTAAAAAAAATATTCCCCATCATCCACTTGTCAAGACTATATCCATATTTTTTTCTTACAGTCTCTGCTAAGTCGCCATCTCCCCAACTCCCTGGAGTAACCTGAGAAGAGAAAAAAATATTCCTTACTGATGCTAAACATAAGCCCTGTGCATAAGCAAAATTATCGTGTTTAAGCATCTAATCCCATACATATCCATAGATATCACTGGTATCCAAGCAATCTGTTATTATTTTCTTGGCTCTTGCATTATTTATATGCTGCAGAGGTCTCCTGGACAATTAATTCCATATGGCTAGATAGCAGCCCACTTGGGATAAATCACCGCAGTTTTGTTTAATATAAATTACTTCTATTTTAAAGTCTAGGATTGCCCACATGTTTTTCTGTCGCTGCTTAGTTCAAATTTATCCATCCCCCAGATCCTTGTGATCCCCCTTAAGGTACTTACACAGCGCAAGAAGATCCCCCCTGTAGCCTTCTCATCTTCAAATACATTCGCTTAAGCGCCTCATCCTGTCATCTTAGCAAAGGCCCTCCCTACTTTTGGCCAGACTCGTTTCTCTCTTACGGATTTTCTCTAGAATGTTTATGTTGCTTATGAAGATAAGATGTGCCCAACTCCAGCTTATGCCCCAAAATGGCTATTTATAATGGCATAGTCTTTTTTTTTTTTTTTTAATGTTTAGAAGTCATCCTTTCCTAAGTTGTAGAAACTAGAGCATTGCTCTTCCCCTGGAAGGAGCGTGCTCCAAGCCTGGCCCTGAGGAGCACGATGGGGGGAAGCTTTGCTCGCATGGCTGCTGGGGAGGAAGGAGAAGTCTTGCAATCAGTGATGGTGGTGGCTCTGTCGTGTCGTGTCGATGAGAGCAATCGACTGACAGAGTGACTGCTGTAACACAGGACACGAGATCAGCTAGCTTCTCAGCAGAGGTTGAGTTACGGTGTGGAAGATAACTGCTGAGAGCAATGTAAATCTCTGGCTAGGCCCAAAATACATGGTCTGCAGTGAGGGTGGTGGAGAGGAGACACACTTTTTTGCAAAACTATAGCAATAAGTGGTTTTCATGCTGTTTCTTTCAGCTTGGGTGCAAAAATTACCAGTATTGAAACATTTCCTTACAGTATTTGCAGCCTGATGTTTGAATCACTTCACTATTTATGTCTGCCAGGAAGTGAAACTGGGAAGCCTGTTTCCTTTGGGCAAGCCTGGGGAAAATGCATTGAGAAATAAATGGACAAACAGTGATGGAGTCTCTAAAGGTATTTCTATTACTGCAGGCTAGAAAAGAAAAGAAATGTTAACCCAGCCTCATGCCATCCGTTAATGACAGCATGGGGTGAGGATCAGAGATTTATCTGGGGATTAAGTAGTAAGAGCAAAGGGACTAGAGGTAGGAATAGACAAACCTGCGTGCTCTGGTAGAGAACTGTGGGGTTGAGCTGAATGTATGAAAGGGAGATATGCGTATATTTATCAGTTGTGCCGTTTTCAGTCATTTCAGTACTGTGAGACTATTCCTCAGCATAAGATTTGATTTCAAAGTATGATTTTTTTTAAAAAAGCTTATATCTTGGATTCTTTGTCCTTTGGTTCCTGAGCCTTTTTTAAAATACCTTTTGCCTTTGCGGGAGAGAAGAATTGGTCCTGTACAATATCTCATCTCCTTTGATATCTCTCGTGTTGTTCCTGCACTTACCTGATGTTATAGCTAGATGTCAGCCTCAGATGTGAATCAGGGGCTTGTCAGTCAGAATCAGATTTATTTTTGCTCCTCATCTCTCAGTACCATGAGACTGCTGTGATAGCATGATAACTGTGACTTGCCTCCTTCCCAGAAGCCTGGCCTAGGGGTTTAACTATTAAATTTAACAGAGCCATTGGTAAGGATTTGCTTTTAACAGATTTGGAGGAGTATCTGTGCTCATAGTAAAGTTTGGCTTTCTGTTGACTGTTCTTCAGAGTCTGGGAGACGTCTTATTTTGCAGGTGATGCCCCCTGCCCATAAAGCTCTGCTCACAAGCCTATCTCCAAATGCCTTCCCTCAGTAATGTAACCTTACAGGGTGCCAAAAGCTTCGACGCCGGCTCTGCACAGGCTGACATGGTGAGATGCTGAGGCAAGGACAGTTTCAGACCTGGGACAATGACAGCAGTGAGTGTGCTGGAAAATGGGTGATTCAGCTATTCCAGTAACTTGTCACGGTGACCTGGCAGCCTCATAAAACAGCAGGTCACATTTTGGCAGATTTGGGGATGTACCAGCTAACGGAGGGTTGTGATTCATGGGGTGACTTATACTGGGAGCAGCAGCAGGTCGTGACTGCAGGACTGACTTGCAGCAGAGAGGAAGAGGCTGGACCACTGCAGTTCAGAGCACGCTCTTTCAGTTTGGAGTGGCACAGCTCCTCAGTGCATAGGTTTGCAGAGTAGATATGGTGATGTACCCTAAAATTAATATCTTGGAAAGAAAACGTCCTGAACAATAGGTTCTGAAGTTTAACGGAACTTGTCGCTAATCTCAGTTGAAGCTCTGTAGCTGCCTTTTCCCATTCTCTGAATTACTGGAGTCCCAGTGCCATCTTCCAAATCATAAGCAAACAACAAAATGCAAATCCCAACATGAGAGCTTGTTGTCCAATGAGCTGGAAATGTTAGCTCTTAGTTTGCCCATGATATTGCCCATGCTTTCCGTTGCACTGTTGCTTCTCTTGTTCCCGTTAATTTTAGCTGCTTGTCTGCTCACAGATGATTTCTATTCCTGCTTTTGTTGCCTGCCAAACTCAGGGCGAGGAAAAGCAGCAGGTGTAAACACAGAGCTGTCAGCAGAACGAACTCATGGGCGGTATTTTGAATGCGTAGGTGACTTGCTGTAGGAAGAGGAATATTTTATTATGATTATTTTTGTTTTGGGAGAGATGCTTTTCTCTTGTTTTTCTCTGCCTTTCACAAGAAGACAGGAAGTTGCACCCCTGACTGGGAGGCCAAGATCTGAGCTCTGTGCCTTAATTACTAATATCCTAAAATAATTTATGTTGGAAGGGACATTTGGAGGCCATCTGGGAGTGGGAGTGTGCGTGGGAGTGGACTTGCAGGGTGCCAGGGCTGTCCCCTGGAAGGGTGCAGCCTTCCACCCCTGCTCTGCACAGGTGGCTGGGCCATGGGCATGCAATCTGGTCATGGCGCTGCCGCCTCCTTCCCTTTCACCATGACCTCAGGCTACTTGGTGCTGCTCAAGGGTGGCAGCAGCTAGACCTCTCTAGTCACTGTAATTTAGGAATCTCAGCAGAGGTAACCCTTTCATAACAGGTACAAAGAATGTAAGACTTCTGTCACTCCATCACTCAGTACTTGCTGTACTGCATGAAGGACATCTCTGAGAAGAACAATTACTTTGCAGATACTGAGTCATCCTTGTGAAATGCTTCCAGAGGCTGAGCTAAAAGAACTAATGGAAGCACAGTGGTCTTGATTTAGGTTTTCTGTATATCCTCATTCAAATCTGCAAGTTACTACCCAAGGATTTTGTCTCCTGTTACCTATATTTTAAAATACTTTATCCCAGGGGAAATACCTTATCCCTAGCTCTTGAGAGTGCCCAGCTTCATCTGGCCTGTGAGGTAAGCTAGCATGCTGACATTTTCTGGTTTTCTTCAAGAAGTAAGTAGACCATACTTTGCCCATCAGTAGCTTTATGGCTAGTGGTCACATTTTGCAGTGTGTCCTTATGCATCTCTTGCATATTGTACCAGCTACTTCATAGTTGGCACCAGTTTTGGATGTTCATTCATGGCTAAGGCAACTCCACACTGTATAAATAAAAATAACCACTGGGTTATCTGGGAAATAACCGTATCAAATATCCAAACCCAGAGTAATGTAAAAAATGGTTATTTCTCTCCCACTCCGTGGCTTCTTATGTACTGGAAGTAATGAATGCAAACAATTATCTTACAGAATGCTTAGGATTATTAATAATATGTAATGGGGCAGGAGTTAACATCGACAAGTGACTACATTTAATTTTCAGTGGAAAAGCTTCAAACATCTAGCTTTGTGTTAACATTGCTACTGATTAATATTTACTGCAATGTCGTAGAGTTAAACTAGGATAGAAAACATCTATCCTCTTCTGCATTGGTTCACAAATACTGGAGGGATGGTTGATTGTATATCTGGTAGCAAAAGTGAAGCCAGGTGAGGATGAGGGCAGTCCTTGGATAACAGAAGTGGATGGGAAATGCACAGAAGTAGGAGGTTTGGCAATGTCACTCTTGCTTCTGAGTCACTAGTGGGCTAAAAATCTGGGCAGAGTGTGAGGGGTGTATTGACAGGGTAAGCTAATTGCTGTCACAACAGTTGCCTCTAATCTTATTTTCATGTATTTATAGTGTGTAAGATAACATTTTCTCTCAAGTGAGCCCTCTTGCAGGCCCCTTGGCAAAAAGGGACCGTTTCCTATCAGCATCTTATAAAGCAATACTCTGATTACTCAAAAGGGGTCATTATTGCTGCCTTGCCAGGTTTTGCTGAATATGTCTTCAGGTTGAATTCAAGAGCTCTAACGGCCTTGAATACAGACTAGTAACGAGTTTTGGTGCCATGCTTAAACCCTGAGTGGGAAGAATAGCAAGCAAAGAGGGAGCTGAAATATGGGACCATTGGGACAGTTTCCAGCTTCGACTTGCGATCTTTCTTTGTGCTCCCAGGCTTTACCCTGTCCATGACTCAATTACTTATTTTATACAAGTATGAAAGATTGCTCTAATGTGGCTGGTCCTTTGTTTCCAAGGACTCTTTTCAGCCAATGTCCTTAGCAATTGAATTTGCTTCCACATTGTTATATTCAGAGATGCCTTTTATTTGCCATAATTATCTGCTCCTCGCAGAGCTCTGGCACACAAAGGTTCGTGCGTGTGTGCCTGTATCCACACACACGTACTGGAAACCACTGCCCTTTGTGCTCTGACTCCAGGTGGTAACGCGTCATATGGAAAGGAGGATGAACATTTTGTGGTTTTTTTTGGATCAGGGGAACAAAACTAAGTTTTCAGAGTTACAAATAGCATTAGAGTTCCCTCACCCTCCTGTTCCTGGGGCAGAGAATCAAAATACTGAGAGTAAAAGGAAAGATAAACAGTACCTTCCTTTATTCCTTCCTTCCCTCAACAGCATTATCTGCATAACCCTCTCCACTTTTCATCTTATTTGTGTGGAACTTGGTAGTGCCGTAAACATGAAATCAAAACAGATATTCACGTCAAAAGAGAAGGCTGTTATTTTAGATTGCTATATATATATATTTATATATAATCTATTTATTATCCTTTATTTATTTCTACTCTTCACTAGCTTGCTTACACATCCCAGAGTTTTTTTCCAGTGGTTTTGTCTTTTCCATTTGTCAAATTTTGGCTCTCTATCCCCACTTCCAACTGCTCCCCTGCGGTGATTTATACAGGTTTGGAAATAATTACAGCTGGTTTGTTTAACTGCTGCTGCATCCATGTGTGTAAGTCCCTAGATATGTCAAAGAACCCTTGTTTGTAGACTAGCCTGGAGAACTGATGTTAACTGTACCCTTCAAGAAATATAAAATCAACTGGGTTTTTTAGTTTTGTCTTGCTAAGGAGCCCAAAACATGACCAATTTAAACTTTTTTTTTCTTTGTTTCCTAATTCCATTTGAGGCTGGTAAAAGATGACACATTTAATAGTCTCTGTTGTTTACTGGAAGAATGCTTGCTGCCTTTGCCTTCCTTTTGGATTTGCCCATGTATCAGTAAAGGCATCTCCACGTCCCCTTTCGTGCAGAGGAGCCTGGCTTTAGGTATGTTACACAAATGTAGATCAGCATTAACTACCCAGTAGAGATTACTTCCATGTTTAAACGGACTCTCTATCTGGTAACATCTCAATATCTGAGGGCCTCCTGTTAACATAGCTGTCACATTTCCCTGGACAGTGTGAAGACATTTTTATCTGGTTTTACAGTTCATAAAGAGAAAACCAAGAAATACATTTCCAAAGCAGCAACTAATTTTACTTGTTTCTATTTTGGGAAGCCCAATTTGAGGCTTTGCCAAGCTGTCAGGCCAACTTGCCTACGTTTGTAGGGGAGCTCGGCGGCAGCGCTGGGCGCTCATCCCATGCTCTTGACTTCCAGCATCACAACTCTCCTGCAATATAAAGTGCTTTTCCTTTTTCCTGAACTGGTCAGATCTGTCTTGCTCCGTTCTCATTTTGAAGTTCAAGTTGAGTAAGTGTAGCTTGCATCCTGGCTGCAGACCCTTAAAACACTTCCTGAGCACTGCAGCTTGGCCGGTCGCAAGGGCTGCCCTTGCAAAAGAGCAGCTTGCTCACCTTGCAGCGCGGCTGGGGAGGCACTGTAGATGGCATGGAGCACGTCAGTGTCATCAAGACTGCTGCGATTAAATTGTTGTGGAGATAGGGAAAGCCATCTGCTATTTGTTCCCCCTGCCTGCTCGCTATTCAGAAAGCCGGTGCCAGACGTGACTGCCAAGCCTGGCTGACTAGATGCCAGGCTGTCATGTGGAGCAAGCCTGGCTGCTGCTGGGACTGGGTCAGAGGTTTGGTGACCCATTTGCAGGTGACATCGTACGTACGTGTGGAAAAGGCTTGACTGTCAGTTGATGGAGGGAAGTCGCGGCGAAGGGTGTGATGGTTGCCTTTTACAGCTGGTGTCTTTGCACCGCTGGGTGGTGATCCTAGCCGAGCTGATAATATGTTCTCGCTCTCTTCAGATATATGGCTGTGAGAGTTGGTCTTGTGCCGGCTCCTTCCCTGGAGAAAGAGAGGTGTGTGGGACTTATCCCAGCATCGCTGTAAGATGACGGCCTTGGAGAAAGAGAGGCGTGCATGTGGGAGTTATCCTGGCATCGCTGTAAGATGATGACCTTAGGGTTGCTGGTGCACCTATGGTGGAATGGCTATCAGAGAGGGGTGTGCATCCCGTCTATGCTGAAAGGCTACAGGGGTGCTTGTGCGGGGCACAGGGATGAGGTGTGTGGGCTGTGTGCAGTCCTGATGACTTCCCAGACGCATAGTCACTGTGAATCTTCGGTGCAAGTGTCTGAAGTCCTTTGATATACTGTCTAACGTACATTGGGAAACAATATCAAATTCCTTAAACAAAACAGGAAAAAAAGACGTGTTAAAAGAATATTGGGATTGCTGAAATACTAAGGTTAAGGATCCAAAGCTTAGGAAATGCCAGAAGCAAGATGTCCTGGGTTTCTACTTTTTACATTCTGTGACATAAATTCTTTTTGTCATGATGATACAGTTTTTAGGGCATGTTCATATACTGCCTTTTTGCTATGTTGGCCTTATACAGCAGTGAGTTAGCAAGCAGTTATTTAATAGTATGTTTTATTAAAAAAGAACACGCGTGCTGATCAGTATAATACCTGAATACTGTACTGGCAGTAATGTACCTTCACCTCATTTCTGGATGAGATTTGGTGGATTATGGGGATGGTATAATCTCTATTATGTAGATAAGGGACTGAAACACTGGGAAAGTGAAAAATTTATATTTTACTAATTTTGTCTCTAAAATATGAACCTGATTTTGGGGCATACGCTACGTAGTATTTTATAGGTTCAGAACTTCCATATCCTAATACTATCTCTCTTCTATGCCTGGGTGTTCATCCCAGTCCTGTTCCCATTGTTGGCTCTGTTCTTCAGACCTTCCTCTTTGGAACAGTTTCCATCTCCGTGTTCTTCCAGTGTAGTCCATGCTCTCAGCCCCACTTATTTCCTCCTTTATGTTCCCCTCTTGTTAGATTCCTCCTTTTGCTCTAGTTTGCTCATTCTGCTATGGTCCAGCTCAGCTTTTGAGTTAGATGCAAGTAGTATTGCCTTTCATAGCCCTTGTCAACCAACAGGAATGTCGCTGGCACTGCTGGAGGAGAGGTTTTTTAACATACAGCTACTCAAAATACCAGTTACAGAGAAGTGTGTTTCTTCTGGTCCCTCTGGGCTGGAGAGCTGTGGGTCCGGTACCTGAGCAGCATCCTCACTTGTGGGGGCAGAGAGGGGAAAGCGCTCAGGAGGATGGACTCGGCCGATCTCAGCTGCTGAATTTAAATGTTCTTATGAGCATGTGTGAAATGAAATGACCTTTAAATTGGCTGTGTTGTGTGCATTTTCAGAGAAACCACGTTAAACTTCTTTCTGGCACAAACGTCACTGTCTTGCCTAATTGCGAGTTCCTTGTTCAAAGCTCTGGAGTGCCAGAGCTGGTTAAAGCAAAGGTTGTTGGTGGTTTTGTACGTGGCTGAGTAATGAGGTATTGCTCTACCTTGGTTCCGGCATTTTGGTGAAAACATTCCAAAATTTTCAGCCTGAGGTGGGCTCTGGCACTGTACACTTTATACCAGGTTATTAAAGTTTGACAAAATGATTAGCAGCTGAGAATGAGGTATTAGAGTGGGAAATCTCAGTCTACTTTAATAAAATCATGATGGCGTTTATAAAAATTATACCTGATATTTAATTATTCCCTGATGGGGTTTGAAGCCTCCTATGAGCAACACGAGTGGTGTAGGCACCGGGCTGCCTATCCCAGCACTCCCAGTGTGTTTGAGCAGCAAGTGCTCGTGGTAGGCTTACAGTGACGAATTCTCATTGATCTTCGCTAATGCAAGGTTAAAGCTTTGGTATTTGCTTGTGCTCTAATTTTTATATGGTATGCTAATTACTCTTTTGAATAGAAAATGCTTGTTCAGCACAGTGTAAGAGAAATCAGAATTGGCTTTGGGATGCTGTGTTGCAAATAGTGTTGATCCTTTTCCTGTTTATGTAGAAATGCTGTTCAGGTTTTTGCAGGCCAAATTAGACATCACCCCATTTTTTATTCAGCTCACAATACGTGTGTGTGTGTGGTCACGCATGCATATGCATACACAGTTGAAATTTTTTATTGTTGTGCTAGCAGCGATACTGTCCAGGAGAATTTTTTTTCCTAACATCATGGTGGCAACCTGAATATGATTTTGGAAGCAGATGCAGCTGTCTGAAAATGAAAAAGACAAAATAGAAACTCGAATATTTCATTTTTTCTGCAGAGGGACTGAAAGGTAATTAGACAAGGATAAATAAATGAGTTTATTTTGAAAGACCCAAAATGGTGACCCAAAATGTTTTCAGAGGTTTTCTGTATGATGGCATTTCTGTGTTCAAAGTTTCAGTCCAGGAATCCTCAGACTAAATTGATAATTGTTGGCAGGGGAGGGCAATGGGAAGTTATGCCTGAGATAGCAAAGCATCTGACTTCTAAAGGTGAGCATTGCTATTTCAGTCTTTAATTCTGATAATTAGCAGTACCAGCTCATCCTCAAATTGCTCTTCTAACATTAGGTGGTCCAGAATTGCATGAGGTTACTTAATATACCATTTTATCCTGAGTCTGTAATTGGAAAGAGACAGGAACAGCTAACTGCTATTAATTGCACAAGCTATTTACAGCAAAGAAAGTTTTGTTTCTCATTTAGATACATGTAGAACAGTGTTAGTGCTGCTGCAAAGTGATGCACTTCAAAGGTTTTGCTTTATATTGTGTATCAAATACTAATTTCTGTTACTGAAAGTCTGTCTCAGGCTGTACGTTATATGCATCTAGCCAGAGCACCTCTCTTCTGTGTTCTCCTCACCTCTCAAGTGGGTACAGCAGACTCTTTGGGTGCGACCTCTAGTATCTCACTGCATTCTTGCCAGCCTTTCTGGTGGCCACCGATCTGTGGAAGATACTTCTGTGTTTCCTGTCTCATGTTATGCCAGCTCTCTCTCTGCACTCTGCAGATGAAATTGGGATACCTTAAGAATATAACTGAGAATGCAGTGGGTAGCAGAGGAACTTACTGAGATGTCCTGGTGCTAGAGTTTACACATATATTATAACCTAGGGTGAAAAAATGCATTGTGGTTTGCATTTTGTGTCAAAATCACTGTTAATGCAGGCTGGGTTAATGTAAATTGCAAATGTATGCATCTGTTCACATAATTCAAAGTGATAACACATGTGTGTTTGTGAGAGATGTGGGAGAACTGAAAGAGGAGTCCCATTTAAATGTGCTACAGTTCTCTTCCTAAAATTTGATCTGCTGGTACCTTCTGCTGGGCCTCCTGCCTAAGCATTTTCTGATGGACCAGACTATGGTTTATAGCTGATTTCCGCGTTAGTTTCCTTCAGTGGATCCTGATGGATTTTTTTAAATTAGTATTTTATCTTTTATTTTACTCAGGAATCACTGGGGTAATTCAGATTGGAAAGGCCCTCGGGAGGTCACCAGTCTTACCTTCTGCTCAAAGCAGGGTCAGCTCTGAGATCAGACCACGTTATTCAAGGCTTTCTCCACCTGGGTCTTGAAGACCTCCAAGGACAGAGGCTGCACAACCTCTCTGGGCAACCTGTGCCACCGCCTGACTGTCCTTGCAGTGAAAGGTTCTCCTTGTACCCAGTCTGAACCCCTTGTTGCAATTTATGCCTGTTGTCCCTTGCCCTCCCATCGGGTACTGCTGTGTAAAGCCTGGTTCTGTCCTCTCGGTAACCTCCCTGTAGGTAGCAGGGGCTGCTGTTACGTGCCCCCAAAGCCATCTCTTCTCCAGGCTGGATGAGCCCTGTTCCTCAGCCTCTCCTCCCAGGGTAAATGCTCCAGCCCCCACCATCCTGCTGACCTTTACGGAGCTCACTCCAGTTTGTATAGTGAAAGTGGAATAGAGTAGTTTCTTCTCAATTAAAACTAACGGTTTCACTTTCTTAGAAATAGAGTTGTCATCTCCTATACTTGACTGGCTCATTAACAACACCTTGCCACCGTGCTGCCAGTGCGGGTGTCTGTCTGAAGTCCTTCTGTTAACAAATGGACTTGGTGTATGGCTCCATACTGGACCGTGTTTGAGAGTAGGGGTAGTATATGCTCTTCTGGGGGGTGACGAGGTTGAATAGATGGATGCCCAGTGATGTTTTCCTGAACAAACTCTTAACAGTGAGGTACGGAGATACAGAGCTGGTTATGTAAGGTCAGGACTTGGCAGGATTCTTCAGAGGTGCAAAACCTCAAGGTATAATTGAAGGTGGAACAGATGTTACACGTGTATTGAAACTTCATTGTGGATTGCTATCTGAAAAGGTTTATAATTTGACAGTTATTTTCCAGATGATCTTTTTTAATGTGCTGAGGTAGCAGATGTGTTTGTTGTATCCAACTCTTTAAAGTCATTTTAGGAAGTTAAACAGATGGATGCATTTTGATACTCAGCAGCATCTCTTTCAGCATCTGTAACATCGTTGTTTCATGTGCCAAGCGGGATAGAAGGAAGCAGAGCATCTGAGAAGTACTTTGCCTATGACAAGCTGACCCGTTTGCCAGCAGCCAATAATATACTAATGTTGTGACAGGAATGATTGACTACTACTGCTTTTACAGCGGATTGATTTGAGTTTCCAGGCAGTTGTCTTTTTTTATTTTTTCAATCTTGGACTAACGAATACAGGTTTTTTTTACTGCTGGAACAAACAAAGCTCATGTTAATTCTCATACAGGAGGTGACTGTGTCTCCAGAACACAGAAAATCATTCCACCAATTGAATTCCATCTATCTAAAAGAAAAGATTGTATATTACAATATTCTTACTACTAAAATGGCAAGAGGAAATATGAAATACAGAAAAACTCTCAGTGTACACCTTCTGCTTGTTGTTTGTTTTCTAATGATAAGCATCAGCCAGATCTTCCTTGGGGGTGATACAGCATATTAGCGCTGTGTGGTATTTTGACACCTTCCCAAAATATTCAAACACTGAGAGTAGGATTATTAAAAAACATATGATGGGGCGTGTAAGATAAATGTAGTGCTGTCAGGTTTTTATACTGTGGCTTTAAACAGTGTGAGTTCAATACAGCATCATGGGTAAAATTCAGGGTAGCAGGAAACCTTAGGATCGAATAATATCCTGGCACCTTAAAAAAGTAAAATTGATTAAATGTTGAGGTATCAAAGCTGTTCAAGGCAGCAAACATGTCATTGATCATTACACTGGGAACCTCCTTTGTTTTGGTATGAAACAAAATATTAGGACAACACTGAGTTATTTTTGTATGTCATTTTTGGGTGGCGGATATTGCAAAGGCTTGAAAAAAATCAGTATCAAAGCAGTAGGAGGGTTAGTTATCAATTTGCTAATGGGAGAATGAGAGAACAAAGGAAATTTAAGAAAATCTGAGAAGAGAACCTTGACGCTGCCATGCATGAGGCTGCGTGGTGGCCCTGCAGCACTTCAGTTGTCAGTATTCTGTGTTAGATGAATAGGGAGATTAAAGAATAACTGCTTCCTGTACGTTTCCTTGCAAAGTTATCTTTGAAGCTTTCTGGTTTAAAACTGAGCGTGATGTTTGGCAAGTGCAACTAAACCTCTTCCTCATATGTACAAGTGATTTTAAAATATGAAGTGAATCAGTACTTTCTGTTGGTTTTCTGCCGGTTATGGGGTAATCCTCCTCAAATTGCCTTGTGATGGATCGTCACACTGGAGGTGGCAAATTGGTTTTTTTGGACATTGACTCTCAAAATGGTCATGGCTGTTGGGCTGAAGTTTGACTCAGGTAAGTCTGTGTAAATCTGAAGTTTCACGGAAATTTTTGACTTAAGAATTTCTGTAGAACCATTAGTATACCCCAAATTTTAGCTTCCGAGAATGTGCTTTTATTTTCCATAAACATCAAATCAGTATTAATCTTTCTTCAAAGGAGCCGTGGAAGTAGGCAACATTCATATCGGGGCATTGTGTTAAGCACTTTGTGTTTCCTTTTATACCA
Organism: Anhinga rufa; assembly: GCA_013400875.1. Classification (NCBI taxonomy): domain Eukaryota; kingdom Metazoa; phylum Chordata; class Aves; order Suliformes; family Anhingidae; genus Anhinga; species Anhinga rufa. Next base: position 46,899 of record VZTV01036300.1, read on the forward strand.
TTGTGAATGGTCTAGGTTTACATACGTATTTTTTTTCTGCTAACACATTCAGAAATAGCCAGTGTTTGTAACATTGCAATTAATCATTGTGACATTATGGTGCATTGCAGGTGACTTCCAGCAGCGAACTGCTCCTGAATGGTTGCCCTGTGGGAATGCTCTCTTTCTTTTGGCTTCTAGGAAAGAGCGGCTGCCTGCAGACTTTGGTTGTGAAGTGTACTTGGCAAAGCCTGCAAGTGTGGGACGATATTTGTTCTCTGATATCTAGTTGGCAGTTGGTGAGCACCACAAGCACCGCTTCCGCGGCTCCAGATCTGCACTGGGCATCATCAACTGAACTGGATGCATGGGCTCAGTATACAAGAGGATTTTTTTAATATAAATTGATTGGCAATGTGTACTGATGGGAAGGGAGATAATGTGAGTATAGGGTAGGATTGGTATAGTTATCTAAAGAAGGTTTTGATAAATACTTCTAATTTGGAAGTCAAATTCTGATGTTGGCTGTAGAGAAACTACATTGATTGAGAGCAGGTGAAAATGTGACTTTCACCGTTCCGTTCGAATAGTGATGCTTTGCTCTTCACAAAATAGCTGAACTTGCTTAATGATAATTTGGCCAGTTCGTGTTTGTTCAGAAATGCTGATGTGGGAGAGATGGATGGCAGCTAAGGCTGGGTTGGAATGCTTAAGCAGATCCAGTTTAAATAAAGAATTGGAAATACAGCCTTTTCTTCCAATACGCTTCTCAGATGGTTTCTACCTTCAGGCTGACAGCTGTTTCCGATGATGGAGCAGGTGTGTTTGAAAAGTGCCAGTAAGGGACAGCAAGGTTACAGAAGGTGACTACCTGATGATGTGAGATTGTTAGCTTCTAAGTAGTGGAATTTTTTTCCCTGCCGCTTCTTGAGAAGGTAGGGAGATTAGCAGAACAGGGAAGAGAGCATTTTTTTAGGTCCTCCCCATCATATTTCATCTTAACTTGATAGTTCTTAAAGTCGGGAATAGTTTGTGGTATTTGGATCATCATCACCTTCCTTCTGTGATATTCCCCTTAGTGTGATTCCAGTCACAGATGTTTTCTGAGCTTTTCCAATACATGAAGCCATAGGCAATGTCAAATCAGGCATAAAATAATATAGGAGCTAGTACTATTAACCTTGTGGAAACAAAGGACACATGAATAGATTAAGAAAACCCAGAAGCGCATCTCTGTTGGGAAGACACGATTTGCAAGGATCTTTCTACAACGATATTGAAATATTTATTCCAGGTGCTGTTAGTGGCATGGAATGAGGATGTGTCTTTTTATGATCACAGACGTTAAGAGATAAATAAGTTGAGGTGAGCTATAGGTTGGCATGACAAAGCTAGTCTTTTAGGATCATAAAGATTATTCATGCGTATATGTATTACACAGTGGTCACTGCTGTGACTACAGTATAGACATATAATATGCATCTCAATCTTACAACACTGCAGAAAGCATTAATTGAAATAAACTCCTGCATTCCTCATCCCTTTCACTCTTGTTCCTGATGAGTTTAAGTCTGAGGAATGAACTTAACATGCAAAGTCAGAGACATGGACCTTTTCAAAGTCAATCACAGAACCCCTCTCAGTATGTCTGTCTCCAGCCAGCTGAGCCCAATTTTTATTAGATTCTGAGAAACTGATATGGCTACAGATCCAAAAGCGATGGAAACATAATGAAATCAAAGACATGGATGTTGATCAAACTGCATTTGCTATGACAATAGAAACTTAGGTAGCTTTTGAGGAGGCACTACCAGAGTTATATTTATGTAAAATGGCCATGTAGTCCAATGATAAATGCATCATAAAATAAAAGAAGTACCAGTCTGGAATGAGGTGGGCAAATTATATCAGTGCAGTCTTGATGCCAGCTCCTACTGTTCATGCTTACATTACAAAACCATAAAACATTCTGGTACAGAAACAGGTTTAAATACGAGCATTGTTCAAAAGATGCTCATTTAAAATGGTGCCATTTTGTGTCACCATGCAAAAGCATCTGCCTGTATCACTAGTGTGGCTAGTGAAACTTGCTGTGTGTCCTCTGAAAATGAGTGTAATGGGTGTTCTTATCCAGGTGGAACTTAGCTTGCGTATTTGTTAAAACATGACACTGTTATAAAATGAGGTGGAATTGAACCCAGTGAATTAGAAACATGTCAGGGGATTACAAAAGGGATTTTAGATCAGAATTAGTGTAATGCAGACAAGATTTCTGTGAAAAGAACTGGGAACAGAACCAAGGTTTCCTCCTTTTCTCTCTGCTCTATATAAAGAACTCACATGTACAGATTATAATTGCTGTGGTGAGAGGATGCCAAATTATATAATGCTTCTACCCACACTCCTCTTTTCTAACTGCTGCCATTCCTCTTGTGGGAACACAACAAAAAAATTAGGAGCTTGATCCCATTTACACCCTTATGGATCCTTTCATGAAATGGTAACGGAAATCTGCAGACAGGGTCAGACTTTTACATATTCGATACTCTGATCAGGGACAAAAGATGGATGTGAATGTGCAAATGTCTGCGGTACCAAAAATAGGTCCATATTTATTCCTGTCGTAACTTCACTTAAGCTGATGAGGTTGTGCCAAGGCTGAATATGCGCACAGTCTATAGGACAGCTGGCCGCTTGGCAGTAGCAAAGTTTGATGGGAATGCTTTTTGTACGAACAATCAAGCCTTCCGATATTGACATGGTGGCATTTTAGGAACGTTCACCTAGGCTCAGAATGATTTTCTGGGAGATTTCAGATACATCTGTATTGCCTGAAAGACAAGGACAGCATTGATCAAGGTATTTTCAAGCCTTGAGTTTAGTTCCATCAGCAGTTCTGAATCACCAGACCAGTTAACAAGGTGCTCTAATTGATATAATAATTCTACATAGTTTTTCCACTTACGCTAATGTAACATTTGGCTTCATCGAGGATGGATATTAACCACAAGTTGAAAGGAAGGTCTGATTCTCTGATCCTTTGCTACATTTCATAAGGCTTTTAATTTTACTTGCAATACCCACATGCAATCCATATAGGCATTTTCTTTCCACTTGGGTCTAGAGACCCTGTTCAGTTGTTAATCGATAGTATATGAGCAATGAAGGCAGCTTCAATAGTTTTTCTGTTCCAGAAACATTCATCTCATTCATAAAGCTCATCTGTTCAAGAGCAGTTGACCCTGGTTTTTGTTCTGTTTACTGGCTTTGTTTTGGGCAATGTGCTGACTTGCCTACAAGCTCTTCAACTACAGAGTATTCAAATAGTTTCCACTGATGTGTTAAGGTCTCCCGTTCGCATGAGTCTGCTCACTAAAATTTTGTTTTAAGACATTATCTCTTTATATTAGAAAATACTAAGCCAGTTCTCAACACCGGATTCTTGGCACGTGAGATGATGCTACATGGTGCTAAGTAGCCACAGCTTGAATCCTGAGCAATGGCATCTCCTGAGCTTAAAAACCAGTCCTAAAAGCCAAGTCACCAGGGGGTTTTGTGCGTTTTTTTTTCTTCTTTTTTTCTAACAGGGAAGTGAACTGCTTGTTCGTAGCATTTTTCCCTCCATATTCACCCCATTTGGGAAATAGGTGGATGCTCGCTGGACTACAGGCAGATAAGGGGGGATGTTGGGATTACTCAGGCAAAGATACTCATCAGACTTAAAGCTGAAAGGGAATGTTCCCCTAGTTAGTGACTCATCAGACATTTGTGGCAGGAAGGAATGAAGCTCTTGCTTTTTGTTTAGATAATTTGCCTGCTTTTTAGTATTACTTACTCATCTTACAGCCTAGATACAGGAATTTGGGTGATTCAAAACAGGGGAAGGGAAAACTGGTTGGGCTTTTCAAAGAAGATAAGGAAGATAGGTTCCCAGATCACATTGACTGTCAAAGAGAAGTAGTTTCTTTTAAAAATCCTAGCCTTAAAAAAAGGTAAAATCAATTATATATATATAAAAACAAACAAACAAACAAAACCCACACAAACAAACAAAAATCAAAAAACCAAAACCAAACCAACAAACTAGTCACTTCCAAAGATAGCACAAAATTGATGTTGCTCATCTTTGCGGGAGTAGCCTGTAATGTGATGTGTTAACAGTTTATGACCTTGTGGTATGGCTGCACTGGATACAGCACATTGCATTTCAGTGGCATTATGCTGTAGTGTTGTGATGTATAAAGCAAAATATACATAACATTAAAACCCCCTAGGTATTAGATGACAATGGATTATTAATGCAAACTTCTCTCTTAAATACCTGGTTTTTACTGAACCCATAAGAGAAGCAGTGAATCTAGGCCACTCTTCAAATGTGTTACCAGGAATTCACATTAAGTTTTGGTAAAGAAGGGGTCTGTGTTATTGATTCGGCAAAATAACTGGCAGGACCATAGATTGAGGGTATTCAGAAGACATCATCTTCACTTCAGTAGGCAGGACTGCACACCAAGAAATAAAGTAGTTTCCTCTAGCTGTGGTGTGTGTCCACCATCATCAAAGGATCAGACTCAGTAATTGTTAAAGGAGCAATGAAAGGAATCCTTTTCTTTTGCTCAAACTGACTTTGTGTCTGTTTTGGTATCCTGTAACCTAGCCAGTTTTCCAAGATGAAAACAGCACAACAAAACCTGGCAAGTTCTGTGCATCTGGGATTGGTGGCCTGAACCTCGTAAAGCGTGTAAGTGAAGAACAGAGCATAAAGCTGTCAATTAGATCTTCCAATAGCTTTTAAACATTACTATATTTTATTATGGATCTAAAATTAGCCTTGTTTTCAGACTTGGATCTTTTTCAAGTTTTTCATACTTCAGCCCAACCTTCTTTTAGCTAGCAAGGCTGAGTTTTCAGCGCTGAACAATGGAAATGGTATCGGAGCATTTTACACATAACTACCAGTCCTTTCATATGGTAAATCTGACATTCTTCATCGAGCTGGTGGGCTTTGAAATTTTCTATATAGTTGTGTTTAAGCTGACACTGTGCCTGGTGTTACGACAGGGGAGTAAACATTAGAAGACCTGTCTCAGTGAGATGGATGGAGAGAGATGTGCAGTTTCCAATCCGAGATCAGTGGATAAAGAGACGAGGGTGAAAGTTACTCATAAAAATGACAACAAACAATTGCCCTCTTCGAGTTCATACAAAGCAGCCTGCAGAGTTAGTATATGTGAAATCAGATGTGCTGAAAAATCCCAGCAACAACCCAAACTCTAGTTAACACGTGAGCTTCATGTGTACTGTGGGAACTTGAATTATGTAATCGGGGGCAGTGCTAAGCGGGAGAGACGGCAAACTGCAGTGATGGCGCGTCCAGGCTTTGCTTTTGCTTTTAAATAATCTAGTTAATGTGGGGTATCTCAAAAAAAAAGGGCAAATAAAAAAATCCACATAGTACAGCTAATGTCTTCTGAAACTGTGTTCTTGCTAATGGAGACAGACCGATTTACATTCCAATGTTGAGGAAGAATACTACTTTATAATGAGTAGAACACAAATTCTGACTTTAATTTCCAGTTCTGCCACTTACTCACTATGTAACCCTGGATAAGTCACTTAAGATGACATCCACAGAAGGATCCAGCCTGCAGGTCTCATCTGATTCCATTTCCATTTCTTAAAATGCTATCCTAATCCTGCTGCCTAATCCTGGAGACACCTGCAATTCAGAAATGCCTCGTTTTTCTATCTGAAAGAGTCTTAGATGTAAAAACCTGGGTTTTGCACATTTAAAACTTTCCCAAAAGTCAGGGTGTCAAATAAGCAGGACCCAGCTCCCCTTGAAATGGGTCGCAGAGCGTGCTTCAGCCTTCCTTCTCTGAGCACTCCTCGCAGCCTAGATGGGGCAGGGCGGTGGGGCTGTCCTGCCAAGTAGCTCCATGGGTTGGACGCTCACCCAGCACGTATTTCAGGTATTTCAAGGATAGGTTCATTGCTTCTCTCTGCTTGCTGGGATCGCTCTTGTCCTTGCCACCCAGGCGGTGGTACAGGGATTTGGTCTTCAGGCAATGGGCAAGGTGAGAATAAGGAGCTGAGGAAGTGCCCCTGCTTGGGAGATAATTCGATACCTGGGGCTGTGATGAGGATGCGATTTAAAATGCACCTTCCTCTTCCATGTCTCGTGTTGGCTTTGTGAATACTATTCTGAGGCACCCTCCCCTCCCTGTTTTTAATGTAAGAAGCCTATGTGGTAACTGAAAGCCTTTGGCTCCTGAAAATTAGGTGTTGTGACAGTGTAAAATCCTGGTCCAAAGCCCCCCTTCTGAGTCTGAAGGCATCTCTCGGTGCCTTGCGTTTCCACGCCGGCCATCCTCCGCGGTCCAGGATGGTGCCCGTGGCCAGAAAGGAGGGATTTGCGCAGCTCTGAAGCGTGCAGCGCTGAGCAGGAGCGAGGGCTCTGGGGGCTGTAAGCCCCTCGGTAGCTGCAGCGCGGCGTGGGGAGGGACCTGCGGCGCCCAGAGAAAGGCTCCCAGAAGCAAAGTGCCAAGTGTTGCTATAATAGGGCTGGGTTACTCACTGCGCTTATTCAAATTCCTGTTGATGCTGGCAGCGGGAGTTTTCCCGAATAGCAACCAACAATGAGTCACCTCCAGGTGTTTTTATTTGAAAGCGTGTTTTTTTCGGTTGTGTTTTGTTTTGGGTGGGGGGGGGTGGGTGG